>JAKMXA010000412.1:0-44796 GCA_025328625.1 Colletotrichum sp. SAR11_240 | reverse complement strand
GCGCCCCGCTCAACCCGGACCCCCTCTCCCCCTCCCACGACACCACCCACCTCCACCGCCTGCTCGACCTCTTCGCCCGCACCGACGCAGAGCACACAAAGACCGAGGCCGCCCGCGCCGCCGCCGCCGTCTGCCGCGTCCTGCACACCACCCCCATCCCGCCCCTCCTGCCCGACTGGGACCCGACGCAGGACGGCTACGTCTTCCGCCCGGAGAAGCCGCTCGCGCCCACCGCGGCCGCCGAGGCCGACGCCGACGGCGGCGCGCGCCGGAGGGAGCGCTTCTACCGCCAGCACGCGCCGCTCAACAAGGCCCTCGCGTTCCTCGTCACGCAGGCCAAGTTCCCCGTGCTGCGCAGCGAGGCGTGGTTCGTGTTCGCGCTCATGTGTCGTGCGAAGGACGGCGCCGGCGTCGTCATTCGTGCGCTGCAGGTTCCTGGCGCGTTCGAGGCCCTGACGGAGGCGATTACGGGGCGGACGTTCTCTGGGGAGGATGTGGAGGAGAAGACGCCGGCGGCGGTGCAAGCGGGTTCGAGCTCGGAGGCTGCGGTTGTCGGGGGGGAGGGGAATAGTATGGCGTTGGTTGATGGGCTGGGGCTGGAGCCGCAGGCGGCGGACCCGAGCCAGGCGGCGGGGATGAAGAAGGTTGATCGGGAGAATGGGCTTGTTATGGTTAGCGAGCTTGTGAGGAGGCATGCGGAGGAGTTGCCTGCGGTGAGGAGAGCGGCGTTTGAGGAGATGTTGAGGGAGGGCGGGGAGATGTTGGCTGGTGAAAAGGGGAAGGAGACATGAGATAGCATATAGCAAGCAAACGGAAACACAAGACAGATTTACATGACAACAGACGATGTCGCAAGCACCAGGAATAAGTCACTGCAGGGGACGAAGAGGCAGAAGAATCAATCCATAGTCTACTCCTGGAACACATAGACCCGTGATACACGTCACACATTTCATCATATGCGCGTCCTGTCTCCTTCCGTCGTCGAGGACGACACGACAGCAACACACAAGTCTGGGCGTGATCAATGCAATAGTTTCTTTATGACCTTGTCCTGAGTTATCTCTCTTCTCTCATTTCCACCGAACCCGCCAGGCCCAGCGCTTCTAGACTTTTTTTAATTCCCTCAAGCCCAGAAAGTTGTGATTGTTTAACGTGTCGAAAGCAGCAGCCGAGTGAAAACCTGATTCCATTGTGCCGCAGCAGCAAACATAACCCCCCGACACCACAAGAGACGGACGACACCAAGAAAGCCAGAGGAACATGCATAAGAAAGTAAACAAATTTTTCCCGTTGACGGAATCAAGTTGCTTATTTCTTGGCAGCCTCGGCCTCGGCGGCGTCGCGGGCACGCTTCTCCTTCTTGCCCAGGTTGCGGGCCTCGGCTCTGGCGAGGCGGAGCTTGCGGTAGGCACCACCCTCGACGGCAGCGGGGACGTCGGACTTGGAGATCTCGGAGAAGCCGCTGACGGTGTTCTCAACGGGGAGGGCGGCGGAGAGGTTGCGGACGGTCTCGGTGCTGGCGAGGTCGACCTTGGAGTCGCCCTGCTTGGGCTTGTTGGAGCGGCGGGGGAAGACGACGAGGCGCTCCTTGTAGGCCTTGAGGCGGGCGACGTTGGCGGCGAGGGACTCCTCGCTCAGGTTCTGGCGGCGGCCGTCGACGGCGATACCGATGGTGGGAGCGTAGAGGCGGGGGATACCGGCGGCCTTGGTGGACAGTCAGTTTACTTGCTCGTGCCTTCCAAATATTCCCAGAGCAAATTTACCTTGAGCTCAGCCAGGGTGAAACCGCGGCCCTCACGGACCTTGCGGTTGTACTTGACGGTAGGGCATCGCACAACCGGGCGGAGGAGGTCGACGGGGCGGGGAGCGACCTTGGCGGCCTTGGCCTGACGCGCGACACGGCGGCTGTGCTTCTTGCCGGCCTATTGTGGTGTTGTTAGAAAATTTCGGGTTCCCATCATGTGCCATTTCCCATCTCGAATTGTCGCCAGTTTGCGACGGGACCAACTCATACCTGGTCGAAGTGCGTCCTAACCCGGCGCTGCCAATCCTTGCGGAAGTCTGTGGTGTCTCTGTCAGTTGTCGTGCTCTTCTCGATGTGCGTTGTTCTCGTCGTCGCTGGATCGTGGGGGAGTCTCACGGTTGTGGGGGATCTGCTGGTTGTGTGCGATCGCCTGGAGAGAGCCAAAGTCAGTAAATCGGCGGCGGCGACGGGGACGCGGATGCCTTCAATGGCGATTCCGTAGATGAGGGCAAACGTACCATTGTGCCTGTGTCGCGATCAAAGGGTTAGTAGTCCTAGGCCGGGTCGTCGAGATGCTGCTGCGAGGCGTGGACAAATTTCCTGGAGGTACGACGAGTCAAAATCTCTGGAGGGCATGAAAACCCTACGAAAAGCCCGGGCGTGCGGTACGTACTTTGGGGGGGTTTGGCGGTGCGGGACGGCAGGCGCGAGGCGATTGGCTGTGGGCGGCTTGCTGTGGCAGGGCAGGCGGGACAGGCGACGGCGGAACCTTGATCCGCACAAAAGGTGGCCGCTGTGAATTTTTGCGCTGGGGTACGTATCTTTACTGATTGTGGGCTCGGCTGCGGACGTCTATTTAATGGCGTCCACCTCGCGCGTCTTCCTCCTCTTCTCCTTTCGAAAGGCATACTTACCTTGTCTGGCCGTCGGGGGATCAAGAAATCCTGACGGCAGAGAGGGAGGCCTGCATTGCACATCGCGGCGTCGACCTCTCTCGATTGCCCTTCGGGGCCATCGTGGGCGCAATTTTTGATGTATGCCTTTTGTTTTCATTGTGTGCTCTGCCTTGCGCAGGGTCATGAAGAAGACTGTTGCTGATGAATCGGACTTGGCCTCAATTGAGGTCCTTGGACGATGGATAGATTTGATCCTGCTGAACCCCGTGCCGTTGCAATGGTGATGTATTTGTGGTAACGCCCGCTTGTAGCCTCGCTCGATTGATACTGTAACTGCCCGTCATTCGCGATAAACACCTACGTCTTCCTGCCGCCCCTTTGACCATTGACGATGCCTTCACCCGATGCAATCTTCATCTACAACTTGACCTGCCGTAGACGTCGATTCTACATCCGCTGCGGATTGAGCTGAGCTGAGCTACCTAGAGTGCTCCCGTTCATCGATTACTGTCGTCCCTATTCTCTAAAATGAATTGTAACCCACGTCCACATCTCCTCCTATATATGTCCAGTATGCCATGATAAACCACCAAAGACACCATCACCAGTCCTCCCTCCAACAGTCGTCCATCTCATCACCACGTTCCTCAAACCCAGCTGCCAGCCGCACCAAAGCTCCCTCGTACGACGCCGACCCCGGAACATCCCGCACCAATCACAACCCCGCAAAAAAGCCCAACACCAAAAAAAGTGCCGCCCCATACCCAAAGCTCCAAAAAATCTCATGACGCTCGCCGACCCGTTCTCCCGACTCCGAGTCGCCTCTCAACCTCGAACCTTAGAGTGAACCGCCAGAAACCACTCACTCCCGTACCTCGCCCCCACGATATCGCTACGAGCAAAGCCCAAGCCCGCCCGCCCCCAACCATGGCGTCGAGAGTATCCCCCCCAAGCGCCGCCCGCGCCACCCGCGTGACCGCAACCCCCCCCCCCCCCCCCGCCCACAACCATGGCTTCGAGAGTATCCCCCCGAAGCGCCTCCGACGCAACGCGCTTCACCTCAACCACCCCGCACGCCGCCTCCAAAGCCGCCGCCGCTCCCTCCACGCCGAAACCCAAGCAGCAGCAGCAGCAGCAGACTTCACCACAAGCAAAGACACCAGCAGCGACGAAGCTCTCCTCAACACCGAAAACCTCCGGCGGCGGCAACAGGCTACCCGGCGAGACCCCCGAAGAGCGCGTCCGCCGCCTCCGCGCGGCCCACGAGGCGGCGCGCAAGGCGCAGACCAGCAGCGTCGACCGCGTCCTCGGCGGGAGCAGACGGTTCTTCGATGTCGCGCACAAGGCCACCGTCATCGGGCTGGTCGGGTTCACAGGTACGTCTAGAGAGAACATCCTTCCGGGGGATCCTGCAAGGCCAATTGAGCCCCCCGAGATCGCCACCCAATATCGCAAGCACTCAAACATGCAAGAAACAGAATACTAACACCACCACCTACAGCAATCGCCGGCCTCGTCTCAATCTACTCCGTCTACGACATGGTAACCTACAACAAACAGCGCCGCGCCGACTTCATCGAGGCCCAGCGCAAGATGGAGGAGGACTCCCTCGCCGCCGCCCGCCTCGCCTTCATCAACGGCACCGCCACCGACGCCCAGGTCTCCCTCGTCGAGGAGGCCAACGCCGCCGCCCGCGAGTCCGGCACCCGCCTGCCGCCCCTGCTCTCCGCCCCCACCGTCACCACCCAGGCCGAGAAGATCTTCGGCACCGGCCAGCAGCGCACCTCGGAATCACCAGACGCCGCCGCCGCCGCCTACACGACAGCCGAACAAGCTGAGACGCAAAAGAAGAGCAGCGGCTGGTGGCCCTTTTCGTCGTCCTCCTCCGCCAAGCCCACCACAGAAGCGATCCAGGACAAGGCCAAGGCCGCCTTCGAGCAGGAGAGGGAGAACCAGCGCCGCGGGGGCGCGTTGGACCAGATCGGTCTGCAGCCGGCGGAGGAGAAGAAGAAGGGGTGGTGGTAAGAGCAATGCAGAAGAAAGCATTCTCTACACATATCCTCTTCTCTCAATATATCTCGGCGCGCGGGGTGGCAACATTGTTATAATTTGATATACACAACAACCCAAAAACGGAGCATGCGGTATTGTGACGATATGCATAGACACGCTACAAACAGACACACACAAACACACGACGACACAAAAGCTGGAAAACAGGCGGAAGGAAGGAAGGGAGGGAGAAGGTATGATAATGGTGGGACCAAGGATCGAGTGGATGAAGAGCCATGTATGGAAGCTGGTGATGGTGTCCTCTCTGCCACCCCCCACATCGGGGGAGGCATTGGAAGAGGAGGACGACAACGAGGAGGAGAGTGCCACTGTATCATAGTGTAGACTTGACTGGATGTGCATTAGACGGCGTCCGGTTGAACCTTTGCATGCGGGAAGGAAATATCACCCTCATCTTGGCATTGCTCACTCATTTCGTGCTACGCTACAGGAGGGGAGCAAGCCACGTGCAATGTCCGTGCCAAATATCGGCCATCGTTGGCCATCTCCTTCAAGCCACAACCATGGAGCTGCAATCACGCCAACATCACTACACAGACTCGCTCGGGAAGACAGTGCGTCATGAATGATGCTCAGCTTTCGCTGTCAATTACGTCCGCTGGACTGGTATTATGTACACCACCTCAATCGCCCCGAATGCTTGACCATCCGAGTCCGCCACGCCGGGCAGTCGACTCTCCTCCCAGGATGCATGCCCAAAAACCTATAGACCGAAAAAGAAAAGAGGCCGCCTGTCCCCGGACCCGAGCGAGTGGATATGTATATGCGCTGAATGTGGTATTACTCTTAAGACAGCCCTTGCCGTCGTCAAACCCGTGCACCTCGAAATCATAAACTCCGTGAAACCAGAAGCAGTTGTTGCACCGCAGTATGCTTTGCCGACCACGCTTTTACACCAGTAGATATCGCGGCAGAGGCGAGCATTGCTCGTCCACTTTCAAATATTCTGTCCGCTTCTGTAAGAGATAGCTCTCTGCGTTGGCAAATTTGTTCTTGCCCTTGGGCAGATTCTCGAGCAAGAACTCCTCCCCATTCTATGAGACGACAATGTGGTTGAAGTGGCCTGGTACTTTGAGGCGACACTTTTCGCAATCGGCTCGGTAGCCGATGCTAAAACTCTTCTTCATGCCAGGCTGCCAGGTCCAGTTGTTGACCGTGTGCCTGGATCGGATGTGACCCTTGCGCCCGGGAGATGGCGTCGCAGGGGCCGAGGTCGTCTCTGTCGGCTGGCCATCGATGGTCGTGGTGATGGAGTCTTCACCCATGTGACCGGAGTGGTCGTCCATCATGTCCATATCATGACTTCCATCTAGCGACGACTGCTCCATGCGCATGGCGAGAGTAGACTGGAAGCCGTTGTCGAGGACCATTCCTGGGGGACTGAGACTTCCGCTACCGGCAAGGCTGGTTGAGTCTTCGCCCTCGCTTATGGGAGAAGGCAGGCGGCGATTCTGCACGGCATGCCAGTCGTCCCCGCCGTCCATAGAGCGGGGGATGCAGCGGGACTCGTCGCTGCTGAAGCCAGCATGCATGTGACCCATGTTCACGACGCCGTTCAGGTGGCTCACTGCGGGTCCCGGTCCGCCCCAGCCGCCGCCGCGCACCTGGGCTCCGAAGCTGGGCTGGATGGGGGTCGGCATGCGGCCGTTGACGGAGGACGTCGGATCCGGGTGGACATGTTGCTGCGGAACCGGGGGTGGCGACATGGTGTCCATCATGTCCATATCACGGTCGGACTGCTGTGCGAAAGGCGACGGCTGGCAGGACATGGTGGCGGGTGATGAGGACCATGGCGAAAAGTGCGACTTGGGTTGCTCCTCCGAGTCGGAGTCACCGGGGGTGAGTGTGTAGGGCGCGGCATTGAGAGGTATGACGGGCGCCGACCAGCGCTTCGAGTTTGGCGAGGTTCGGAGGGGCAAGCATTGCAGGCGTTTCTGGGAAGGTGAAAGTCAGCAATTGCGCGGCTTGGTAGTATAGAGTAGGAGTTCAACATACATTTCTATGCTCGCCGAAGCTCAATGTGCCGTTCATCATGTCGTCCTCCTCATCCCGGCCCCTCTTCCGAGTAGGGTCCGGGAAATGCTGCTGAACGCCGAACATCATGAGACTGTCTTGGATGTGTATTGGTGTTGGTTGTAGAAGAAATGCAGCCGACTAATTGGCGGGTAGCGGGCGAAGATGCAGCAAGCAGTGTTAGCGATGTCGGCTCTATGTCTGCGTCTCGTGGGGAGTCGTCAAGTCTGGCAAATGTCGTCAACGTCGTCGTCGGATGGATGTAGAGGGAAGAAAGCGACGTCGTGCTGCCGAGTCGAGTCGAATGGATGTCCGAGTCTGATGCGCAGGGCAGTGGCTGCTGCCAAGTTCCCCCGGACTGAAGGTGCCGGGATTGGCGGGGGTTGGGACTGTCCCTCGGAGCGGGCTTGCTGGGCTGGATGGGCTGGGCTGGGCTGGGTCGTGGTGGCAGGCGCAGACAGGCTGCAGGCAACGTCGGGTCCAGTGGAGTGGAGGTGGAGGAGGTTGCAGTTGCAGTTGCAGTTGCAGTGCGGGCACGCGCACACAATCAATCTCTCCAAGGCTCCAGCTGCAGGGAACCTGGAATATGCGGGAAAGCAGGTTCCACGGGGGTCGCGAGAGCGTCGATCTTTGCCGGCTATATTGGGGCGTTGGCCGTTGCGCGGGGCAGGCGAGGGAGGCTGAGTCGAGGGATCTTGCAATGATGTCGGTATCGGTAAGAAAGGCGAGTTGAGCCTTCAACCGTCAAGTGAGATAGGCAAGATCGAGTGTCGAGGGATTCGAGGTTTGCGCGGTGTAAGTCGTATAAGTAAGTCGCACCCAAAGAGGCAAGGTTGGGTCCGATTTGCGCAGCTGCTGCGGGTTGGGGTTTTCTTGGCCAGGCAGGCAGGCAGGCAGAAAGATGATGTTACTCTTGGGGTAAGCACCTTTATGGACAGCTTCCTTCTTGTTTCTGTTCGTTATTTCCGAGACTCGAATCGGCGAATTGGAATCTCTTGGAAGGAAAGGAGGCTAAGAAAAAGGCAAACCAGATTCTCGGAAGGAAGGGTGTTGCAGGTAAAGTGGAAGCAGGTGGGAAGGCGCCGAAAGAAGAAGCAGCAGCTGCCGATGCTTAAGCAGGCAGGCAGGAAGGAAGCACCACAGCACAGCAGTTCCTAACAAGCAGCAGTAGCGACCTCGACAGGCGCAGGTTAGAAAAAAAAAAAAGATTGGAGCAGCAAGAATGCTAAGGTGCGCCACAAAAGGGGGAGAGGGAAGAGGGGATCCAGGCCACTAAAAGAAGCCCCCCGTCAGTGGTAAGGCAGGGAACCGATGCGCTACGTGCCCCGTGCGGACGAGGTGCACAACCCGCCGGCGGAAAGCCAATAGATCCCAACGCTCAAGCAGCCAACACGCACGCCGTCCAGGTCCTTCCCGGGCTAACGGCTTTGGGGGCACGCTGCGTGGGCCACTGAGAGAATCGGAATGTCAATGATGGCAGTCTGGGCAGCCTCTCACGCAGTCTGGGGGTCGAGAGCCGGGCAGACGGGAGGGAGGCTAACGACGCGCTAGTTCCACGCTGCTGGAATCCAAACCGAGAGGGAGGGGAGGGAGGGGTCCCGGATGACGGAATGCGGTGCCGCCTTCTGCTGAAATAAGGTAGAGGTGAGGCAAAGGGAATGTTCAGGGCCGGCGTCCAAGGAATGTGAACGTGGTGTTTCTGTTGTTGATGGTCCTTCTCGAACCCGACGGGTGAGTCGTGTGCTTGCTCCCGTCGCGTGTTTCGTGGCGAGTCGTGGCGAGGAGGTTGGTGTCTCTCTTTATTGTGTCCCAAATCGGGAGGTTGGAATGGAATAATACGTCGGCCAGCGGGTGTGTGTTTTTTGGTCGATCGCCAAGTATTCAACCGCCGTATTACAAGGACTATAATTGTCGAGCAAGAAGATAAAAAGGAGCGTTGGTTCGGGACGTCAAAAAGAACTGAATCTGATGAACGGACGTCCGCTGAAGAATAACGTCACAAAAGAAAAGGAAGAATAGTTGTTGACAGATGGATGACAAGTTCTGCAACAAGCACCGCGACACCAGCACCAGGCAAGGGAGGGGAGGGGGGGGCAGCAACGGCAAGGACGCGGGGAATAGGACGTTGATCGGAGAAATAAAAAGGAACACACACACACCCCCAGCAAAAGGAAGACGAGGAGCGTTGTGAGATATAGGGCAAGGTGGCGTTAGAAACGAAAGAGGGCGACCAAAGGGCTCTTATTCCGACCCAGCTAAGATCCGAGGCGACGGGGGCATGTCATGTCTGTCGCCTTGACACACTGCAACAGCGTTGTCGTTGTAGCTATCGTTGTCGTCCCCCTCCTCAAATCTTCACTCACCAACACCAAACTCTCTCTCTCTCTCTTTCTTTTGACTCTGCTCTGCCTCAACTGCCGCTGGAGCTATTCCTCCTGCTGTCCAATGCTCGTCACATCGCTCCAAAGCTGTAACTTGCTCGCGCTCTTCGCGCTGACCCAGCAGCGAGGACCAGAATGGGATCTGAACCGGGCAGAGAGAGAGAGAGAACGTTGAACTACTAGGTCTACCCTATCCACCCAGCAGGGCTCGTCGTCGTGTGTCGCGGAATGGATGCCAGAACCGGGCCTGCCAAATAAAGGATTTCTCGACTGCCAGAGATCTGTGCGCCGCCGCGGGAGCAAGGGTAATGTTCGTCCACGGCAACGACAGCGACAGCGAGCGACAGTGACTGGTGATGGATGACTAGCCTGCCCGACTGATGGGTGTGTGGACGTGAGCGTGTGTGTGTGTGGGTGGGTGGACGGGTCCGTGGACGGACGACCTTGCCGCTGACCGGCCATTTGCTGGTTCGTCCCGCCTACCCAGCGCCCGTCACATGCGGAGGGGCCCTGTCGTTGGCTGGCAACAGCGGACATTCATCCAGCAGACTGAGAAGGAAAAAAAAGAAAAGGAAAAAGAAAAAGGTGAGGTGGTGGTGAGGGCGGTTTCAGGATTGCTTCATCAGGTGCCGGGGTGGTGGTGGGATGAAGAGTGGATAGGGCCCAAAGGGAGTTTGAGCGCTCGCCTACCCCAATCTAGCCTTTCTGGCTGCGATACGTCCAGTCGCGATCTGCCTACCTACCCGTGGCCATGCTTGAAGAGGGGTGCGTAGGCAGGTTGTGAAGGCATAACAAGAGGCGAACTGTGAGTTGTGATGGGAACGGGGGGACACGCAAACGCTGAGGTCATTCGTGATGGGCGCCGGCAACTGCCACCGAGATTGGGTTCGCGGCCGCAGTCAGCTAATATGCAATATCGCCTCGACTAACACACCTCTTGCGGATGGGGGAATAGTGTACACACTAGGTATGTCACCAACCTAACACCATGACTTGCAGCTCGACGATCATCTCTATTCTCATCGCACCCTGCGGCAATCCACAAGAACCAAGGCCTTATCCGCACACCGACCTGTCTTCTCCTCTCCTCCCGCTGCGCCCCCCGTTACAGCATCCCCTTCAACTTCACATCACCATCAACCTGCGGCCGCCCCGATTCTCGTCTCCTGCCCCGTTCCTGTCAGTCTCAGGCCAAATTCCCCCAACGGCAGAAAAAAAAGCTTACAGGATACGAGCGAGTCACGCCGCCGTGCGTATCTTGAGTCGACGTGGTTCTCGGTCCAAGCCTGCCGTAGACTCTGATGCCAAGAACTCTCTTTTTGCCGTTCACTCTCTTCTTTCCCGCACAGAGCAACCACTCTACCGGAATAAGAATACCCAGCGAAAGCCAGCCAACTCCCGCCCCGCTAAGTGGGAGGGACCTGGGAAAAAGAGCCGCAGCGCGTGTGCCCTGTCCCCAAACCACGTCCCCCCGCAAGTAGCATCCATCTCCTAATACCACCTACCGGCTCCAAGGAGCTGTCTCACAAACGGCCAAAACGGGGGGGGGCCAGCCCAGCATGCCTGCCGCTTCCCAGCTACCTGGAACTCCCGCGGACGAAGGCCAGCGCCTTTGTGAGCCCTCGGATTGGAGGTTTTACGATGTGATGCCGCCCTCGTTACTACGCTACGCAGCAATCCAGCAACAAACTGGACAGCATCTAACGCTGTCAGCGCGCGCGCCTCCCGTCCCGTCCTCCGTCTCCTCGGGGTGCATCCTTCGGGACCGACTCGCCCACGGTTCGAACCCTCTAAAATGGCAAACGTTGAGACTGGGCACCGGTCCAATCTCGCCAGCCAATAGACTGAGCTTTGACTTTGGGCGGGGGGGCCGTGGAGTGCGCGAACAGACGCTCAAGAGAGAAAACCAAAAAGAACAGCAGAAAAAGGTCGTTATCGTTTGCCGAACCCCGAACAGATGGTGGCATCTTCGCACTGGAAAGTAAAAAAGTGTTGGAGAGAGACAGAACAGCGGGTGGGTGCGCCGGAACTCTCCCCCCTGCTGGTGAGTTTATGAGTGAGATAGGTGGTTGACGGACTTGACAACGATCCAAGGGTCTTTTTCACGCCCGGAAGTTCTAGACTCTCGGGCCCTTTGCGCCAAACCAGCGGCCCTTGGGGGAAATATTCTGCCTGCCCGCTTGCTGCCGAACCTACCTATCCCCCCGAACGCTGGCATCTGCGTGACGAACAAGATTGTGGATGATGCAAAGAAACCGCTGCTAATTCCGTCCACACAAAGCCAAGACTGCTGATCCGCGAAACCGAATGAAGTCTGTCGATCTGCGCGGCCTGTGGCCCCGGGTTCATTCAAAGTCGGGGCCAAGACCGTTTCACGTACCTTTTCATCGCCCTGTGTCCTTGGATGTGACCTGCAGTCGGAGGGCGCCTCAGGGTCGCTGGGGTGCTTCTACGGGGGGATACTCGGAGTGTTCTGGGGGGAGGGCAGGGCGATCAGGGAGACAGACAGGCGGTGACTGGCATGCTTGGCTTGTTCGTGACATGATCCGACTTGCTGACGCTCGGTGGACCTTTTCTGCCCGCACTGATCTTCTTGGAGGCCTTGAATTTTTTGGGGGGAGAGTGTTGGTCGGGGTTTAGCTTGGTCCGGGCGGGATTCATGTCTCGGTGTCGTCGGTGAGGCTGCGATGAGGGTGGGTTATGGGGCTCTTCCTCGGTGAGGCTTCGGTGAGAGCGTCAACATCCTTCGTCTCTTGCGGTGCCATGCTATAGTCATTCGAAGCCATCGATGCATTGTCCTTACTGGCGGTCAATAAGCCATATCTCAGGTCGAATTGACCTGACAAAGTGACACTGGACGCGACGACAAGCCATCTAGATGTGGGAAGATACACAAAAGCGTCATTACAGCCACGTCTCTCCTGACCAGCGAACTACATCAAGTGGTCATCCTCTGATAGGTGTTTGTATTTCAATGACGATTTGAATGGTTTGTTCCTTATAAGTAGTCTCTAATGGCTATGTGGTGTTCTGAAGAGTGTTATCAGGGCAGCAATTCTTCGTTGTGAAGAGCCTTAGGATTCTGCAGGTGGGCTATGCACCTTGAAGACAGTGGAAATACCGAGAATATCTAGATGACTGATTGAAAATCATTCATTTTCGTTAAACTCTACCTGAGTTTCAACATGAATACCTCTGCCAACTTTATGGATTTGATATGATGACCTGCTTTAAATATTTATTCTTAGAACAGAGATCATAAACAAATAGAAAAGGCTTCCTTAGTAGACAACACTAGCACCTCTAAGACTTTTCTTCATTCACTCAATTCATACAATTACAAGGTAGAAATATCAGGATCGTCGTCCCGCTTTCGATATTAAATTCGTTCTGGTTACTTTTGGATTTGTGCTCTGGCTATTTACCCTGAACTGATGGCCACCACCACTGAGTTATCATTTCTATAATCCATTACTGATCATCTGTTGTGAAACATACTTCACTATGAATATGTGTATATGTGCGGCTTGTGAGTTTTCCTAGCCCGTTGAACTACGTTGGCTGCGTGTCCGTCGGGCCTCGAAGCAACCAAGAAAACAATAACACTCAAGACAACCAGAAACAATTCCAAGTTTTTGCTCCATCAAGATATGTCTATTGCTAAGACTGCCTAGAAAATACGCCCGGCTTCGAGTTCATTGTGGCTACTTTGTTTGGTTTTATGCTTGAATAAGGCTCACAATGACAACATGTCACGATGCCGATGCCGATACTAATGTTCCCTTTCAGAGAACATCAGCACATAAATCAATCCTTAGACGTGTTGAGAAAACAATCGAGTCAACCTGTTTTTCGGAAGCTCTCTATTAGAGGCGGCATCCCAGAAGCTTAATGAGATCATAGAGTTCCGTATCAAAGCAGGGTCTGAACCCCGCACCACTCCAAGAGCGCCGACAACCTCTCGGCTCATCTGAACGGCCTCCGGCATCCAAACCGCAAGCATCCTGCAGCTGCTAATCTGCAGCGCAAACCGTCAATATGGGCTGGGGCGGCAACCTCTACGTCGTCAACGCAACCCCGTACACATGGACACGCGTTTATCAACCCGCGCCAGGCGCCGGCGATATGAGCGCCTGGCATCTGCCGTCGGTGATTGACCCAGGCAAGTCACAGCCTCCATTATCATCAGAACCTCACCTAACATGCAGGCAGGGGAAATGGTCAAGGTCTACGCCGAATTCAGAACAGCAACAACAAACGACTGGGGCCTCACGCAGTACTCCGTCGGGACAGCCTCCTATCCCGCCATCGAAATAGGCATCAACGGCCGCGACTTCGGCAAGGGCAGCTACTACCTCCACCTCATCTCCATCTCAACCCTCGGCAACCCCAAAGGCACCAAAATCACCACGCCCTTCGTCCACAACGGCAGCGCGTTCCTCTTCCTCGGCGGCACAGAGGGCAGTTACGTCTCTTCGAACCCGCCGGGGCGGACCTGGATGCGGGACACCCTCCCCGTCATCGGCCACCAGTCCCTGCGCACGACGTGCCTCCTCGCGTCCCACGATGCGGGGATGAGTCTGCACCGGCTGGCGACCAAGACGTCCCCCTTCGTCACCCCCGCGAATGTGCAGACGCAGACGCTGGATGTGGGCGCGCAGCTCGCCAGCGGCGTGCGGTTCTTCGACGTGCGGCCGGTGGTGTCCGGCGGCGCGTACTTTACGGGGCATTATAGCAATACGAAGTCGCCGCTGCGGTGGCAGGGCGCGAACGGGGTGTCAGTGGCGGAGATTGTGGGTCAGGTCAACGCTTTCACGGCCTCGTGCGCGGAGCTTGTCATCCTGGACTTTTCGCACGCGATCGATACGGACGATAGGTACGAGAACTTCACGCAGCGGCAGTGGGATGTGTTATTCGACCTCCTCGCGGATCCTGTGACGGGTCTGAAGAGCCTGTTCACCGCGCCTGCTGGAACAAGGGATCTGACAAAGTTGTCGATCAACGAGTTCATCGGCGCCGGCAGAGCGGCGGTGGTGTGCCTCATCCAAGCGGACCGGCACATCCGCATCCCCCAGAAATACGACGGCAGGGGGTTCTACATGAAGCACGCGTACTTCCCGGTCCGCCCGTCCGTGGCGTATTCGAACACGGACGACGTGCGGTTCATGATGTACGACCAGCGGCGGAAGCTGGAGCGGTACAAGACGCGAAGGGAGGATCCCGTCGTGGAGACGAGCTGGACTCTGACGCAGGTGACGGGCGCGGAAGCCGCCGGGTTCGGGCCGTCGATCCTGGATCTGGCGTTCCGGGCGAGGAATCAGTTGTTCCCTAACTTGTGGGGCTTTTGTACGGACGACTCGTTTCCGAACTTGATTGCGTTGGATAATGTTGATTCTACAGAGTATCTGGCTTTGGCAATGGCTGTCATGTGGTGGTTCAGCCTAGGTGGGAAAGGGAGGAGGGCGGATCATCATCTTTGACGACGGTTGACTGCGGGTCATACGAGGGGAACAGCAGTTGTGATTCGGAACGAGTCCTTGTCAGGTACCTTGGACGGTGTTTCTCCAGCATGTATTCTCACCATTTCTCTCACATATTGTCACTACTTCTATGTGATAGGTTCTTATAAGGAGCACTCGTTGATTTAAGGTATTCAACGGTCCTAGTCCACGTCGAACCAAGGACTGGATCAACTGCCTTTTAGATTTCGCGAATGAGGTCCCTCAGAGCGAGTCCACATCTTTCCGAGGGCGGAATATTGCCGCACATCTCGATGGCGGCACAGAGCGGAGACACCAAAACTGCTCACCTCGAAAACACTGGGATTGGCCCCGTTTATCGCGGTCTGTTTCGCTGAGTCTCGGTGAAGAAACCTCAATTGGCCAATCAGGTGTGTCTCATTCACAAGCGGCCTCGCTTCCGTCCAAACGGCCCAGTCTTAGATCCTGGAAGCAAAATATGGACTCTTGCAGCCATCGAAAGTCTGTCTTGATTCTCGAATCCAGGCTGTCTTGCTGAACAAGTCATTGCCCAACGCTGAACACGATCAATATGTGTGAATGATTCTCAACGGCCAGAACCATCGGCAACGATTTTGAGTACAAAACCCAGAGTCAGAGATATGCTTTTCTCATGCCCTCCTAGCGGCCGAGATACGCCCATTGCCCCTCCATCTGCCCCGCCATCGGCCAGGCGTCCTGACTCTCGCCCTCGCCCGTTGTGCGTCACCGCAGGAGGCGGAATGTCCCAAAAGCTTCGCCAACGGCGCATCTCTGACGTCGAGGGGACCCAGGGCGCGCACAATTGCCTCAATTGAGCCAAATCATGCCACCATACAGACGAGAGGCATTTGACATTGTGCCCACCGCAAGGGCTAAATCTCGACAGCAATAGTGACATGACCGGGACGCACGTGGAACCGCAGAGACACCGGAGACGCCCTTTCAGATACAGTGTGCATTACACCGCATATTGGAGCAAACATTGGAGGAGGAGGGGTATCTTTCCGCAGAAGTCTTGCCCGGAAGATACTTGGCCACGCAGCCAACTGCCGGCGGGCGTGCCTCCGAACGTGCCCCGGGAGGACTGAGAGAGAAAAAAATTGAGCAGCTCCCCCCCCCAAAACTCCATACATCACACAAAGAGCGGAGGGAAGGGAAAAAAAAAGAGGCATCTTTTAAATTACATCCTCACACACAACAGCTCAAAAACCTCCCAATTATTGCAATCCACTTTTCCCTGCCTACCTTACCCTCTGAGTCACACTCCCAGCTGCTTCTCCCCCTCCAAAAAGGCAGCCCCCTTCCCCTGTGGACGAACATTCATCCTCCCTCCTCGGTCACCGACGGCTCAAGCAGCAGATCCCACCACACACGCATTTCCGCACCCACGGCGAACCGATTCCGCACGAACAGACGAGTAGACGGGCCTGGTTAATTGTTTTCGCAAGTCCAATGTAAGCCGTTGCCTGAATTCTGCCCTTTCCGATTGGCTTCTGCGAAAAAGCTGTTGGCTCTGCTTGCTTTACCCCGGATTCTCGTCTGTTGCCGCTGTCTGGCGTGCCCGGGGATGCGCGGGACGATGTGCCACTCTCACGATACCCCGCGACGGGACGAAAAAACGACGTGCGAGCGGGCTGCGATGTCTGCGTCTTGCCATTGAACGAGTTGACGGCTAATTGATTTGCTGCAGTTTTTAGATACCCCTTTTTCATCACCAAAATCACATCAAAATGCCTGGTCTCGACCTTCAGCATGAGCCCCTCGCGGCCGACGACGTGAGAAGTGAGTCACCTTTTTTTTTTTTTTCCATCGTCGCTCTCGAAATCTGATGGAACCCACTTTACAACGTCACTCCCTTCATCCTTGCCCGTCTCTCTGCCCCACACCAATCACTCTCATCTTCGACATCCCAATCGTCCTCGCGACGATACAAACACCACACCGGACTCAACTCCGCCAACCTGATCTCCAAACCTCACCATCCGCATCAACATCCGCAATGGCTAACACAACACCACCACGACAGTCCTGGGCCAGGACCCCCTCATCCCGCCCGCCCTCCTCTCCTCCGAGATCCCCATGACCGACACGGCCCTGCAGACCGTCGTCCGCGGCCGCAACGAGGCCGCCGACATCATCATGGGCAAGGACGACCGCCTCCTCGTCGTCATCGGCCCTTGCTCCATCCACGACCCCGCCACCGCCCTCGAGTACTGCGCCCGCCTCAAGGACGTCTCCGCCCGCCTCGCCGGCGACCTCTGCGTCGTCATGCGCGCCTACCTCGAGAAGCCCCGCACCACCGTCGGCTGGAAGGGCCTCATCAACGACCCGGACATCGACTCCACCTTCAAGATCAACAAGGGCCTGCGCGTCAGCCGCACCCTCTTCCGCGACCTCACCTCCGCCGGCATGCCCATCGCCAGCGAGATGCTCGACACCATCTCCCCGCAGTTCCTCGCCGACTTCATCAGCGTCGGCGCCATCGGCGCCCGCACCACTGAGAGCCAGCTGCACCGCGAGCTCGCCAGCGGCCTGTCCTTCCCCGTCGGCTTCAAGAACGGCACCGACGGCAACCTCGGTGTTGCCATTGACGCTATTGGTGCGGCGGCGGCGAAGCACCACTTCATGGGTGTCACGAAGCAGGGCCTGGCCGCCATCACGCGCACCAAGGGCAACGAGCACGGCTTCGTCATCCTGCGAGGCGGCTCCCACGGCCCCAACTTTGACAAGGAGAACGTGCAAAAGGCCAAGGAGACGTTGACGAAGAAGGGCCAGAAGCAGGCCATCATGATTGACTGCTCCCACGGTATGTTCTCCCTCTAATTGTCCGGTTTGAAGACTGCGGATACTGACTGTGACAGGCAACTCCAACAAGGACCACCGCAACCAGCCCAAGGTCGCCGCCGTCATCGGCGAGCAGCTCAGGGAAGGCGAAAAGTCCATCATCGGCGTCATGATCGAGTCCAACATCAACGAGGGCAACCAGAAGGTCCCCGCCGAGGGCCCCGCCGCGCTCAAGAAGGGCGTCTCCATCACCGACGCCTGCATCGACTGGGACTCCACCATCACCGTGCTCGAGGACCTTGCCTCCGCCGTCCGCGCCCGCCGCGAGATCAACGCCGGCACGGCCAACGGCAACGAGGAGAGCCACAAGGTTACTCATCTCGAGGAGGAGTAAAGTGTGTGAAAAAGAATTTGTGAGGCAGACGAGGTGGAAATGTGCGGGAGGCAGAAAAAAGAACATACCAATGTGTGCATGGCATTTGCATTTCGAGGCTTCAGGAGGGAATAGTTTCAAAAGTCATCTTTTCGAGTTTACGGGTTTTGGTGCATGGGTAAAATGATGCTTGCATCCCCCGGTGGTGTCCGGGACGTAGGAGAAGATAGATAGCTTTGCTCAACATGGCTTGCATTTTCTCCATTTACTCGACTTTGCGTGATGTACGATACCGTGACCGAAAATGCCTCTGATGCCCGTAACCGTACCCCAACCCCATGACCGCGGTCCCGTTCCCATCCATAACGCCAGATCCGAACCCGTGTAAAATCAATTCGTCGCCGGCTGCAAAGGACTGTAGTCGCCCCGGCCCCTCCCCGCCTGCGCCGCCTCAGCCTGCCTCTTGCCCTCCCGCAGCTCCTGCGCGCGCTTGAACGCCGCCCAGCCCAGCAGCCCCGTGGTGCCGAGGAGGAACCCCCATACAATCACCTTGTCCTTGTTACTGTCGCGCTGGAAGCACATGGTCTGCACGTTCTCCTCCGTCGCGTCGCGGCAAAAGTCGATGCCCCGCGAGAGGCAAAAGGCCTTGGTGCACTGCGAGCAGGACGAGGAGGCGGCGCGCTTGGAGTCACGGTGGAGGTCTGATGGGGGAAGGTCTCGTGGAGGATTGGGGGCCGTATTGTCATCGCTGTGCTGGGGGCCTAGGGCGACGATTGTGCTGTTCTTGAAGCAGGTGCACTTGCAGAATGTTGGAGCTGCTTTGGGGGTGTTAGTAGGCATTGCGCAGAGGCGGAGCGCGGGAGAACATACAGTTGGCGCTGACGAGAGCGACAAGCCCACAGAGGAGCAGAAGTATAAGTGATAATCGGTTCATTTTGGCGGGGTTCTGATCGAGATGCCGCCTGCGTCGCAAAGCAGTCGAGGATTGAGGTTGTCGCCGTCAAGGGCTGAGGCTGATGCTGCTCGCTGACTAGCGCACAAGCCACACAGCCCGCCAACAACCCCCGTGGCACACCCAGTTGTGGCTGGAGCTCTAGCACTCTGATTCGCCAGTCCGACCCAGCAAAAAAGTTCAATTGCGAGCTCCCTCTATCTCGATCATCGTGCTGCCACTCGGGAGACCTCCAGTTGCTCAACGCCGCACCCATAGCACAACTCGCCACGATGCGCAGGGCAACGCGCTTCGGTCAGCCTCTGCTGGCCGCTGCATCAGCACCGCAATGTTCATGCGCCCCCGCTACACTCCCCATCGCTGCCCGCCGAGCGCTCTCGACGACGTCCACGCTCCAGGCGAACGCCGTCCGCGACCGCGTTCGCAAGGCCCTGTGGAAGGGCGGCGACGCCCCTGGCCCCGAGGATCCCTACGCCGTTGAGGAATCCCAGCTGTCGAAACAGGAGCAGATCGAGGCCGACATCGCCGAGGCCAATGCTCAGTTGGCCGAGTTCGAGGCCCAGTCCAAGGCCCAGCCCAAGAACAGAGTCATCCGGACTCCTCGGCCGCGCAAGTTCCTGAAGCATCGCCCAAACAGCAAGCTCCGGACGAATTTTAAACTATCGACGGCACCGACAGAGAAGGATCTTGAGGACATGAAGGAATACGAACCCGCTATGGAGGGCGGCAGCCTGGAGACGGTTGGAGGCATGGAAGGGTGGTGGGAGAGGAACGGCCGCTGGGGCAAGGAGAGCCAGCTGCCTCCCTTGGCGCGGAAAAAGGCCATCAAGAACAAGGACATCTGCGAGGTGTTTGCCAGGGTGGCCATCACCGAGGCGCTCATCGTGGCGCGCGTGGACCCGGCGTCGGCGGCGGGCAAGTGGAACCCGTTGACGGCCAAGGACATGAGGCGGGCGTTTGCGTTTGGCATCAAAGTATCCGAGGACGGCACTGGAGTTATCCTCGGAGGAGAGAGAAACCAACAGTCTGTGCCGATGAAGCTGCATAAACCGCAAGAAGGAGTCGAGCCAAAGGTGAACGTTTCTCCCGAGGAGGCCAAGAAGATGGTCAAGTCCTGGGACAGTGAATGGAAGAAGGTCTCTCTTCGGGACGCCGTCGTCAATTTTGCAGTAAGTTCTGCCTCGTTCTCAACAGCTCGTCACAGAAATGCCTGACCGTCTCTAGTTCAACAAGCGCTTCAACCAACTAACGGGCCACTCCACCCACGACGGCAAGCTGGTGCAGCTGAAGACCGTCGGCAACTTCCTCGAGGATATCGCCAAGCCTCCCAAGCCCGTCAACGTCAAGGTCGCCGAGGCGGTCCAGCAAGAGGGCAGTCTGCCGGCGCTGGCCAACGTCGCGCTGCACGAGCGCCGCGTCACGCCGATCGACAAGGAGACGGCGGTTGGTCGGTGGAAGGTCATCACGAAGGAGCTCGAGAAGAGATCGCTGCCGGTCACCGGCCACGAGCATCTCCCCAAGCCGGTGCAGAGGAAATGGATTCTGGGCCAGGCGTAGGGGGCGATTGGGTGTGGTATCCTGGGATGACGATACGAAAAATAAGGGAAACACAGCGGAGAGGAATGTGTCTGGCATAGACCCTTGTACAGATAATGTACTCTTTGTAACATATGGAACATCATCGATTCTTGCTCTAGGTCTGCCATGGTTGTCTCTGCTGTGGCATGTCGACTGGTGCTTGTTGTGGCAGTTTAACAGTGGCCATCAAAGTGCATTGAGTAAGGCCCCTCGACCTTGATGAGATGCCTGATCTTCCCGGCAGGTGCTCTCTTGCCTCACAGGGCAGCACCATCGATGACCACTGTTGCCCTGGACACAAGTAATTGGGACGCACAACAAAGGCACCTGCCAAATCGACGCCGCTCCTTCCATTCTGTTTCTTACACCTTCCAACTCCCGAGGCGAGCACCTCGTGTTTCTTTCCTCGATCGACTCCTCGTGAGGTGCCTCACTCATCCCTCCTTCATCCTTCCTCTCGCCTTCCCTACCATCTACCCCGGCGGGCGGCCACGCAGCTTCGTTTTTTTCATCCCCTTCGCATCCTCCTCCTTCCCCGCGTCGTGGTCATCATCATTGCCATCACCGCTCTCCCCCCTAAGATGCCAACCTCGCCGCCGTACCTGTACAGCTACCCGGCCGAGAAAAGACGTGAAGTCTGGCTGCAATGGGCCTTTGAAAACATCAGCCCGGTCTTCAAGCATTTCCCGGGAGAACGCGCTTATGTCGTTTTTCAGTTGGAAAATCTCGAGTGGACAAAAGGCACTCACCTTCCTCCCGCCAACAGCGACTCGGACGCCTGGTGTCGCCTCAAGCAAACCTGGGGTCCCTCAGAGCCGCCTCCCAAGGGAATCATTCCCTCAGTGGCCGACTGCGAGGTCGTGCGTCTTTTGAACAAGGGCTACGTTCACGAGTACATCGAGCTGAACCTGAGGAAGCACGGCTGGGACCCCTCCAAGTGCTGCGATCCCTCTCTCAAAGTCGAGCAGAAGAGACTCAACGCTCCTTCCCCGGCGAAACCTCCTTCCTCAGCGGCGGCGACTCCTGCTTCGACTGGTGTTCGTTCGTCTGTGGCGGCTTCTTCCTCCAAGACTACTCCTTCCTCCATGACAGCTTCTTCCTCCTCGACAGCTCCTGCCTCGAAGACAGCTCCTTCCTCAAAGACAACAGGAACTGGGGTTCCCACCAGTGGAGCGACACCCGGCGAACTACGTGATCGCTTGATACGTGCCATGTCTTCGCCCTCCCGAGGTGCTTGGACACCTGGACGTGGGGCTTCCTCACCTGTCCGAGGCACCTCATCGCCGGTTCAAAGCATTGATTCACCCGGACGCGCATCCCCTTCACCCATTCGTGGCGGTTCCTCATCAGGTCGTGGTGGAAGAGGTCCTGGTACCAGTGGACGGGCTGGCTTCCTTTCTGGACGTGGCGGCCTGTCACCAAGACCGTCTCGGCCTACGGAGACTACTCCTTCTACGCCAGTGTTGCCGAAGCCATCAACTTCTTCCCCTTTCACGCCCCCGACAAGACCGATCGTTAAAGAGGAAGGCATTGCTAGACCCACGCCTCCTCCTGCTGTGCCAGTGAACCGGAACGCTGGTATCGGATCCACTGGATCTAAGAAGCCTGCCCAGACAGCCCCAAAGGCTCACACGTGGACACCCACGTTTGGGTCGGTGCCGGTTTCTTCCCAATCAGCACAAACCGACTCGATCAAGTCGACGACTACTCCTGCAGCCGGCTAGAAGCCGTCTGGAAGCACGTCCGGCGAAGGGAAGGACTTTGATGGACAGGGTTGTCTCTTCGGGCAGCCCGAAACCCCAAGCCGGAACAAATCAACAGCCTTCAACACGTCTGTCTCTGAATGGGGAGTTTCTGGAATCAAGAATGCTGGAGGAGGCTCCACCGAGAATCACACGAAGTGTCATACCTCTCCGGGACATCAAACCGGCAACCCAACGGTCGAAAAACACAACACTCCGTCGCGAGGGGTACCTTCGTCTTCTGAGCCTGTGGTCAGCAGCGGGACTCCCATCGGTGGCAACAAAGGTAGTGTTGGCGCCCGTGTCATCACGAACCCACCGCGTGCAGATGATCCGTCCAATGCTGTCCAGGATCCTGCCAAATCATGCGATGAGCTGGAAGGAGGCTCATTTGGAAGACATCCCCGCAGCGTTCCTCCGGCAAACGACTCGACTCCGCAGAATGTGAAACGGAACCTCCAATCTCATAACAGCCAGTCGCGGCCGGCGGCCGAGAAGGAGGATAAGACACAGTCTCCAGCCAGCGAGAATCTTCAAACGACAGGGACACCGAAGGACGAGCACCTTCGTGTGAACGATGTTCTACAAAAGAACAACATCGAGAGAATGTCGGTCAAACTTTTCAACAGTTCTCGCCCAACTCTCCACGCTTACCTCCGTGACGAGATTGAGGCCATGTCGAAAACCGTTATGGGCAGCATGAGAAAGCGCACTGTTGAGGTGCTTGGCCGTCAATCAAACTCTCATCTCGGATTCGCTACTCTTCGAGACGTCGAAGACCTTACGCTCGCAACGATGGAAGCCGAGATAAACTCGGTGAGGAAAGCTGCCTTGGAACAGATTGACAAGCTCGACAGGCAGGGCTCAGATGTCCCGATCAAGCGCGAAGCTAGCGAGCTCGAGGAAGGAATATTCGCTAAACATGCTCGAGAAGCCAAGCGCCAGCGCACCTCTAACAGTGCCAACTCGCAGGATTGTGTTCAGTCATGAAAGAGCCTGAGGTTCAGCGGTGTGTAGAAATACAGGGACTTGCACCATGACAGTGAGTTATGTATGATACTTGAGAGCGTCGAGACGGAAATTGGGAGATGGAATTCCAAAATCAGCCGTATTAGCAACCGCAACATCACGTTGGCTGCTTAGATAGTCTACAGGAAATCAAGGAATCTTCCCAGATTCAGATCCAGTATCCATGTGATCATTATCAACCTTCACTAACGTTCAACCCAGGTACCTGTGTAGTCTGGTTCCCTACCAACGGACCCGCCAGCTTTCAATTCTTTTGCCACCTACTGGCAAACCTTTCGGCTTCCAATGCGGGTAAGCAAGGTAAGGAACGAGACCATGTATGGTCCATTGCTTCATAACGAGGTTCGAGACAAGGGCTATCAACTCTCCCATATCTACTCAGGGGATAACCGGCTAAGTAAGCAATCATGGCCCTCTTGCCTGCTCCGAGATGGCCGTCTATTCTTGTCGCCGAAGGGATAATCTACGCGCGACGGTCCTCCTTGTGGGTCCACATGACCGAAACGTGCCGGCGCCGCCGGCTGGGCTTTGCAACGCCTGTTTCGGCCGGCTGTGGCTGGTCAGCAATTGATTAGCCAAGACCTGGGAACAACTAAATATAATGAACCGCAAAGCGAGAACGGGCAGAATTAAGGTCCGCGTTTAAGTGATCTGGAGTACTCCGTCAACGCGAGTACAGATGAACACCGTTGCGGAGCGAGTACAATTGGTCGGCGATCTCAATGTCCACAATTTAAAAGAGTTTGTCTTGAGTCAGTGGCACATAGCATGATAGCAGGCGATTATATCGCCGCCGAGTTGTACAACTCGCTTGAGATCTCTATAAAGCAAGGCTTTCCTTTTTTTGTTCATTTCGGTTGGTTGCTACATCTGATCACCACAAGTCCATCGTTCCAACAGACAGTCAAGATGCGCTACTTCTTCGCCCTCGCTACCCTCATCACCGCCGCTCTGGCGGTTGCCATCCCTGAGCCCCAGGGCAAGTGCAACCCCGACTTCAACTGCTGCACTTTCTCCGAGTCGGCGTGCAGTGAGCGCCTCCAGGCGTGCACCAGGACTTGCAACGTAAGTTTCCTGCTCTACTCGACGACCTGGATTTCCTGGAGACTGACTGTGATATAGGGCGTCACTACCAAGGGCATCTGCAACGACTTGGGCGCCGGCTCTCTTACCTGCGATACCGCTTAGATTCAAGTCATTGGTCCGGTGTTGGTGGAGTTGTGAGATCTTCAGCATTCAGCGTACAAAAGGGAGGATTTTTGCATCAGCGGCATCATAGCATGAAATGAGATACCGTAAAACCCAATTTTTGTTTGTTTTCCTGATCAAATTAGCGAGTGAAAGGAGAACCATTCCCTGGTGATTCAAGCAAAAGCCTAGCCAGAGAATCGAAACCCCCAAAAATCCACCATCAAGCTACGCGCAAACCCCCGTTCAACACATGTTGCCGATGACAGCTTCAGCAGCTGCACCCGCACTTCTCACAATTCCCCTGCCCGCAAGCCGCGTTCTTCACAGGCTCACACTCCCCCTTGCCCTTGCACTTCCTCCAGTCGCCGAAGCCGTCGCCCCACGCGGTCCAGCACCAGTGGCCCTTCTCGGGGTTGCACTTCTCCCAGCAGTAGCCGTCGGTGCAGCCGTAGTTGTCGCCCCACCAGCAGTCGCGCGCGAAGACCGTGGCGTCCGTGGCATCCGCGGCGTCGCGGCGGCTGACGAGGGACAGCGGGTGTTCCTTGCACTTGCGGATGTCGGCGGGGCTGATGCCGGCTTGGGCGGCGGCGTCGGTGGAGGACATGACGCCGAGGGGGCCGCAGTCTTCGGCCGCGGATGGGGCGGGGCTGGCGAAGATGAGGGGAAGAGAAGCCGCGAGGGCGAGGAGGGCGGTGGTGGCGAGTTGCCCTTTTGTGAGAGATGGCTTTCCTTTGGGGAAGAGTCGAGATGTTGTCGAGGTTGATTGACGCTGGCTTCTGGTTGAAGGCGTGTCCTGTTGGTGGCTTGATCCAGCCTGTAGCAGGTCGATCATCTCGGTCTTTATAGATGGATCTTTTTGCTTGTCCAGTATGCAGCTGTTCTCCCTCCCATCTTTCGTAAGGCTATGCGCTTGTCCCTTATCGAGTGTTGAGTCTTTGTGTCGTCTCTGGCCATCCGAATTTCGAGTTGAATAGCCTACTGACGTAAAGGTGTGACACGTTGTAGTCGGACGCATCTTGTGGCCGGTTGAACCACGAATACCGTCCTGTCACATATGTAGGAAGAGTTCTCCATTCGGGCGATATGTCTCGCTGACTAGGTAGAGTACTAAGTA
Organism: Colletotrichum sp. SAR11_240; assembly: GCA_025328625.1. NCBI lineage: Eukaryota > Fungi > Ascomycota > Sordariomycetes > Glomerellales > Glomerellaceae > Colletotrichum > Colletotrichum sp. SAR11_240. The sequence continues at coordinate 19,422 of JAKMXA010000412.1, read as the reverse complement.
ACTCCTGTCCCTATTATCCAAAAGAGTCGTCTTTGTTGTCTCTGTCGTCGTCTGCTTTCGATCTTACTATTCCTTGTGGCCAACATAGCAGGCGTCTTCGGCAACCGCATTATACCAATGATGAGAAGCATAACCTGTGCTTGCAGAAGCGTCGTTGCGACATGAACATTGCACAATGAGTTGGCATGTCTAGGCGCGAAGTAGGCTCTCGAGAAACTTTGTTAGGTCTGTGGATGTCTGTGGTTTGCCGGGAGCAACCGATGACAACATGCCCCTTGCGGATGACAACATCACTCGTGGAACTCAAATCAACAGCTCTCTAGCCTTGCGCATCAGCACGTGGAACAGTCGCCAATGGTATTGCATGTTGGGCTTACTTGACAAATCCTTCGTTATGCCTTTGTCCATACATCTCTAGCCGACTCTGTCTAACGTTGTCAAGCCGTGAACGAAGTTGCGGTGAGCCTACCGTGGTTTTCTCACGGAAAATCCTTGATGGCCTCAGTTTAGGACCTGAGTCGAGAGGGGACAGCCGCGCAGCAGATCCCATCATTCACCTGAAGTGCTGAGATACACGACTTCGCGAGGTTCCAATCCAGGTGTGTCGAAACTAACATCTAGGCAAGCTGCAAAAGCTACATCGGCCTTATTCATAAAACCATATCGCCGGACCCCCTGCCTTCAGCTGTCCGCTAGCGTAATGTGATGTGCTGCCCACCCCCAGCACTGGTGAAGATCCCATCTCGCGTCGCACGACGCACCGCTAGGCGCACTTGGTAAGGCTCGTGATTGGGCCCCGGGGAGGTGTTTGCACCCCAACAGGCAATGGGGCAGAAAAAGCAAGTAAAATGGGGAAAGGCGTCGACGGCCGCGTCAGGCCCCTTTCAGCTCTAGGCGCTGTGGTCGAAAAGGACAAAATGCACCGGACACGAGATAGCGAGGAGTGATTGACATAAACGGCTTTGGTTCCCACGTGGAGAAGCCGTCTAGCGCCGTCTAACTTTGACAAGATCACTAATCTGGTCGAAGAGGAAAGATATCGAGGAAATGCGTGGGCAGACTGAGGATGGACTATCTCCAAGTCCAGCAGGTCGTTTGAGCGTCTGTCGACATGCTGTAGCCACGATGATTGCAGAGTCGACTGCAGGATGCATTAAATGCAAAGTCTGAGCGGCCAAATCAAATACTGTGTAAGGCTCATCACAAGGGGACAATATCTATCTGACGGCAGTAGCGCGGTCTAGCCCCAAGTCAAATAAATCCAGGCTAACTGAAAACATGCCAGATTTTCGACTGTCTAACCCAAAAGTGCAAATCCCTTGTTCGGGAGCCAAGTCCGAATCCCCGCGGATTCGTCCTCAGCCCCAGGAAGATCTGGGACTTTTCTCCCTGTGCTTTCCCTTCAGAATTTCCGCATCGTCTCATCGAAAAGTGCTAGAATACACATTTTGAACAGCATCAATCGATCGCGATGTCTGCAATCGCCAGCTCATACCCAGCTCTGTCGAGCATGGTGCAACCGGCCGTGAGCGCCGTGGTCTCCAGCGAGGACAACTGGAAGGGCAAGACAAGCCCGGCCGAGAGGAGGAAGATCCAGAACAGGCTCAATCAGCGGACGTGGAGTAAGTGGCACCCACCACATGCAACCTGCTTACGGTTCCTCCCTTCGTGGTGCCCCGCCACCGCATGCCCTCTGCTTATCATGGCCTCGAGATGGAATGGTAGTTGAAACGGTTCACTAACGCGGGCATCGAAACGTATTAGGACAGCGACGGAAGGTGGAAAGACTGCGCCAAGGCCAGGGAGCGGCCCGGGGCGCTGGTGCAAGCATCTCGCCGACCGAGTCCACGGCCCTTGTACCGCGCAAGACCCAGTCGTCTTCCACGGCCTCTGAAGATACCTCTCCTTCCAGCGACGATGCGGAGACGTACATGTACACCACCGCCATGGAGCTCTCGCGACCTAGCGCGAGGCGCTTGAGGGCCAATGGGGAACGGTTATATGCCAAGCACGCGACGTTGATGGCGCTGACGTACATCGGACGCAGGCGGCAGCTACTGGACCTGCAGGACGAGGACATGGACGAGCTGTACGACCTGTTCCTGATGAAGGCGATGCATTCCGGAACGGACCCAATGTCGGACTCGCTGATCCCGCTGGTGCAGTTCAACCTCTTCCGGGGGCTGATGGAGAACATGAAGACGCTTGGGATCACGATGCCGATGGTCTGCGACGAGGACTGCATGTCGCCGTTCGGGACGGACCCGCGGTATAACACGCGGACGGTGTGGAGCGTGCCGGTGTATCTGCGGCCGACGGAGACGCAGCTGACGGTGGTGCACCATCCCTGGCTGGACTTTTTGCCGCTGCCGCGCATGCGGGATAACCTTATCAAGGCGGACGGGAGCTATGACGACGAGGAGCTGTGCCTCGACATGATTGGCGACGGAGACGTGCCGTCCGGGAAGGGGGAGATGATTCTGTGGGGAGACCCTTGGGACCCGATGAACTGGGAGGTAACGGAGCTGTTTGTTAACAAGTGGCGCTGGGTGTTGGAGGGGTGCGAGGAGATGATTCGGTCGTCGAACTTTTGGAGGGCGCAGAGGGGGGAGAAGAAGATGCGGGTGAAGCTTCGCGGGTGATGTGGCTTGCAGCGGATGGCCATTCTTGTACCAAAATCCAACCCACTGTGTCGCGAGACTCTGGGGCTTTCTTGTTCGTTTTTCTTCGAGACACGTCTAGACTTGGTCAATGTATTGGCTACCTATGGAATGGAAAAGACCTTGTCTCTGCGGCTCAAAACCACGTGGGTGTGCGGCTGCTTTGTTGATCGAGACCGCAGGGTGCCTCATGGATGGCAGAGAGACCTGGTTTCTGTCAGGAAGGGTTGATTCATATACCGGATAACACTTGACTTCTCTACCTTACGCTTTTCGTAGGCCTCGGGGTTTCATTGACTTGCGCGGTCGGTGGTGTTGGCAAAGGTCATCTCTCATGGTGCGCAGCTGGATTACCCCTTATCGTGTATTTTTGACCATCCCCCAAATACAAAGACGGTTCCTGGATTTGCTCACACGTATTCGATTTTGCGAAGGATCTTTGGCGGGAAAAAAGTTTATAAGATGGAAAAGAGAAGTTGAGCGAGACCTCCCCAGGCAGGTGGTTTCCTAAAGTGACAAGAACCAAGCAAGGCAAGACCTCAAGTCGTGACCGCGACCGCGACCTTCCTCCTTCCCCTTCTGAAGTTTCGTCGGTGCCTTCCTCTATCTCTGTCGCCTTTTTCTGTCTCCTTCCTCCCCCATCGCTGCCTCTACCCATCGCCTCTACCCCTCGTCACCACTTTCCACTGCCGCCTCTGTCTTTGCCCGTCGTCTTCCCTCTCTTTCGCCTTGCGCGTATTCGTCGCGATCCATCCACAGTCTTCCTCCTCGTCGACGCGGTATCCCGACTCGGCTTCTCTTCTTCCACCAACGCGCTTTTCTTCGTCTGCACAATAGTCGACGTCTCGAGTCTGCTTCTTCCACCCCAAGGTACCATGCCCTGCCGCGCTGTTTTCTTCTACCCACCTGCTGACCACGAATCTCCTACATCAGACGACCCTATGCGACCGCCGCCACCATGAAGAACAACTTCTTCTCCCGACTGCCCAACGAGCTCGTCTGCTGCATCGTCAAATGCGCAAGCCAGAATGCCTTCCAGAGCAAGAGGGATCTTCTCAATCTGTGCCTTCTCAATTGGCAGATGTACCCTTTCGCTCAGCTCGAGTTATACCGCAAGGTCGAGATCCACAGCATGAAGGCTTACGACCTCCTTACCCGAACCTTCATCGAGAATCCGAACCTGCGCAACTGCGTGAGGGAGGCGCACATCTCTGTCGCCGGCGGCCGTTTCGATCGTTGGGCTCTGAACGTTTCATCCTGGGCCAATGAAAATCTCAACATGACCAACCTGTGCGACACCGACCGCAGCCTCGTCATTCTCTGCAAAACCCTGTGCGGCATTGGATCCCCCAAGGAAAACTCGCGCAGCGTTCTTGCCCTGCTTCTCATATTTCTTGATCGGGCTGAAGAGGTTAGCCTGGAGGTCAACTCCTATTGTCGCCCGTCAACTCGCACTATTATCGCATACCTGGACTTGCTATCGTCGTCCTTGCTGTCGTCGTCGTCCTTGCCCTTGTTGTCGCCGTCGTCGCCGTCGTCCTTGGCCGTCGTCCCTCGCAGAGCTCTGTTTCCATCTCTGAGAAGCTTCTCGCTCACTGGCTTTAGCCTCCCGGCCCATGCGGAAACCGTCTTTGGCCAACCGATCAGCGTCCTCACCCCTCTTCTGTCCGCTGCCAACCTTACCGACTTGCATCTTATAGGCGATACCCCTATATGGGATGCGCTCGGAGACCCCGACATTGCCAACGTTCAGCTTCCCCTAAAGACCTTGACACTGGATTCGAGCAGTGCTGACGGAAGTGGCCTCTGCCACCTGCTTAGGCGCTGCCCGAATCTCAGAAGACTGAAAGCCTCCATCAAGAGCCCTCGCCGGAATGGACGATCAAACATCAACACAGTCCTTCCAGCATCATGCCCTCAGCTGAAGGAACTGTCCCTGAACACTCAAGGATACAACCGCTTCTTTGGAAACACATGGGTACTAAACCCAGGCTCAACTAAGCACATCACTTGCCTGCCTCAGATGCACAACCTCAAAGAGCTCCGTATCACTCTCGACTGTTTCTTCGACACTCCAGCCAACATTGAACTTTTGGGATCGAGCTTCCCCGACTTGCTGGCTCCTCGACTGGAGAAAATTTTCATCGACGCCACGTGGTCCTTGCTCGGAGTCCACGGCCGGATCACAGCTAGCCACCCGCAAGTCATGGCCTACAAGAAAGGAATCGAGAAGATGATTACCGCTCTGTGTACTGCGTCCAAGAGCCAGCTACCTTGTCTCAAGGTCATCGCCCTGGGTGCCAAATACGGAAAGCCCAGGCAGTGGACAAAGGATGCGCGCAAGCTACTGGCTGGGACGAATGTCAAGCTCAAGCTGGTGACTGGGAATCATACAGGGCAACTTTGGCATCAAACTTGGAAACAGATGCTGGAAGTTTGAGAGAGAGAATGAGGGGAGGAGGAAATGATACGTATGTTGCTTAGTCACCACGACAAATTCAGGTCGTTGCTCTAGATATAGACGAACTCATTGCTACCACTTTGTCGCCACCCTTGTGCCCCGTGAAGTCCAGACCTAATGCTGAAGGACGGACGACGACGACGACAGGGACGACAACCACGACGACGACAGGGATGACGACAACGATGGGGGATGAAGACGACGATGGGTAATGAAGACGATAGGGGACGAAGACGATAACGAACGACGACGACGAGGGACAACGACGAGGAGGGACGACAGAAACGAAGGATGACAGAAATGACGGACGACAGAAATGACGGACGACAGAAATGACAGAAACGATGGAAACAACAGGACCGACAGGGACAAGCGAGACGACAAAAGCAAAGATGTGAGAAGAATGATACAGACCAGAGAGACCGCAGGGACGAGAGACAAAACTATCACAGGCATCAGAGGCAGTAAAGTACCTGCCCCGAAAGCCACAATCATGACCAACGTCGGCGTCAAAGGGGTGACTAATCGCCATGCATTCAAGCCACCAACGCCCGAATTTTTGACTCAAAGTTAAGCGATCCATCCCTTCCAAGCCAAGCCCGCTTCGACACCCTTTTCAAGAAGGTGGAAATGACAGGATGCGGGGTTCTGCACGGAAGCGTAGCCGAGACTGTGCCGCAAGGTACGACGCAGCACGACGCACGAAATACGAAGGATTGGGGAGGCGCTGGTTGGTGGGCTGATGTATATCCCTGAGATCGCAGCCCTTTTTAATGTTGGGGATCTTGACTCTTTGTGAAAAAGGTGAAGTCGCTTTTTCCGATTCGAGGCGTCGATTAGGTCAGTCACATTTCTAGCATCATGTTTGGGGTATCGAACTGGCTCATCGCCTTTTCACTCGGGGTCGCGTCGGTGGGATACTTCGTCATTCGTCTTATTCAGGAGCGCAGTTTCTACAAGGACAAGGTACGCACGGGACGAACGCTCACGACGAAGAAATATGAAAAGCTGATTTGGAGAAAAAGCCGTGCCCTCCGGGTCACTCGTTCATATGGGGCCACCTGCGCCTGCTGGGCGAGGTCGCCGCGACGATGCCGTCTAATTGCCACCCGCAGGTGTACATGACGGCGATCGCGCAGCGGTATGATATGCCCGGGGCGTGGTACCTCGACTTCTGGCCGCTGGCGGCCCCGGTGCTGGTGGTGACGGACGCGGACGCGGCGCAGCGGCTGCTCACGGGAACGCCGACGCTGAAGCACCCGCAGGTGGGCAAGTTCATGGGCCCCGTGCTGGGGGAGGACAACATCGTGAGCGTGAACGGGGAGATGTGGAAGGCGGGGAAGCGGATGATGGGGAGCGGATTCAGCCAGGGGTATGTGAAGCCGATGCTGAGCATGTTTTCGGAGCATGTGCTTGTTTTTCACGAGAAGCTGAGGAAAAGGGCGGTGGACAAGGGCGAGGAGGAGTTTGAGCTGGAAGGGGAGGCGGCCAAGGCTATTTTTGACGTGATTGGGAGTATTGTGTTTGGGATGTCGTTGGATGCGCAGGGGAAGGGGTCGGTGTTGCTGGAGGACCTGAGGGCGTTGATTCAGTATTTGAACTTTGTGATTACGAACTGGAACCCGGTGAGGAAGGTTGTTGAGTGGTGGCGGATCCGCGGGGTGAAGAGGCGGAGTGACGAGGTTATTCGCAAGGCGGTGCTGGAGCGGTGGGAGGTCATGAGGGACGAGGGGGAGGTGCCGAGTCGGCGGCTGGCGAAGAGCATCATGGACCGGGTCATTGCGGACTGGATCCAGAGCGGGGAGCAGGGCCCGCCGAAGGGGGAGTTTTTGGATTTGTTGGTTGTCAAGTGAGTTTGATTGGTGATGTGTGGGAGAGGACGACGTTTGCTGACGATGTGACAGTCTGAAGACGCTACTTCTCGGGGGCCACGGCACGACGACGGATGCGTTCACGTACACGGTGATGCTGCTGGGGCTGCACCCCGAGGCCATGCGGAGGATGCGGGAGGAGCACGACGCCGTGTTCCCAGCGGGGCTGCAAGAGAGCGCGGAGATGCTCCGGACAAACCCGGCCAAGACGAACGAGCTCGAGTACACGACGGCCGTAATCAAGGAGACGATGCGCTTCTACCCCGTGGGGTTCAGCACGCGGATCGCGCCGCCAGAACTCAAGTTCCTCGACTGCGACGGCGTGCGGCTGCCCATCGAGGGTTTCATGCTCGCGCTGTGCCAGTTTGCGTCGCACTTCGACCCGGCCTACTTCGCGGACCCCAAGGCGTTCCGGCCGGAGCGGTTCCTGGGGGCGGAGGGGGCGGCGCTGCACCGGTTTGCATGGAGGCCGTTTGAGAGGGGCCCGCGGGCGTGTATGGGGCAGGACCTGGCGATGGACGAGCTGCGGGTGCTGTTGTTGCTCACGGCGCGGTGGTTCGATTTCGAGACCGTGCCGGTGGGGAAGAGGGAGGCGCGGACGACGTTCTTTGAGCTTGACGCGTTGGTGGGAGACATGGCGTTCCAGGAGATGAAGATGGGGGCGGCGGTTCGGAGTGGGATGAAGATGAAGGTGAGGCTGAGTGGGAGGGAGTGAGACGCCCTTGTTGGTGTTGGTGCTGCTATGCAGTGACTTTGTGGAGGATTGAGCAGTAATCAAGATGAGAATCTGGCGTGTTCATTCGATTGTCGATAGGCTGACACAAGGCAAGACCTTGGTGTTGATTGTCCATCACTGCGACGTCGCTCCGAAGGCGATCCAGTTAGCGGATTTGATCGTTTGCTCTCGTAGAGCCATCGTGTGCCAATAAGCTGGAGGCTGCCTTGTATCAATGCTGATCGATGAAATCAGATATTATCCTGAAAGCCTTATCTCCCGATGGCCTCTGGCGCAGCGTCGCCTCCCAGAACAAACGTCACAAACGCTGTCATGGTGGTCGATCTTGTCGATGATCATCGGAGAGAGCTGCCAACAGCCCGCACGTGACTTGTAGATATTGCTGACGTAAGGCAGTGGACCTGCACGTGGGACGATGTCATCAGCCGATCATTACCCGAAAAGTCTGCCGAGTGGCGCCTGCCCTGGAAATAGTTACACAGTGACACTCTGCTCAGCAAAAGACGATACGCATGCCGATGGCAGCGGCTTTCTCCCGACTTGGTTCCAATATTCTCGATACATTCGCAGTTTGCAGTGACTGGATCAGCCAATGGAGACGACCGTGTTTGAGCAAGTTTCTCTACCTTGTCCATCTGCACACGAAGCGAAGCGAAGCGAGATGCAATCCAGGCCTGCCTACGGGGTCCCAAACGGCTTCCTCAGCCAGTTGAATGCGATTCTATGTCGAACATGATGCAAAGTCACCAACGCGGTACGGAAATACGTCGCGGCAAAGGGGTCCATCACACGTGTCTATCGCTAGTCGGCTGCTGAAAGGCAACCGTTCCCGACAATTGCCTGCCCGCCGACATCACCCGCGCGAGGGTCCGTCAGCCTTTCTCCTGGGCTTACGCCGGCAACATGTCGGTCAAGACAGCGCCGGCGAGAAGCTAGCAACGCCGCCGCCTGGGAGGTACATACCGCAGTGCAGTCCGACGCGGACGGCAAACTCAACCGATCCCAGAGTGGTTGGGACGGCCAACGGGCGGCGGGCGAAGAGCAAGCCGCAACGCGCCGGAGGTCAATGCGACCCCCATTGGAACGCAACGTTAACGTTGGCCGTGGGGACCGGCAGTGGGGTTGTCGCTGAGGTGGCTGCTGAAGAAGCGGTGATGAAGAATTTCCCCTTCCAGGCCTTCCAGGCGGGACATCCGACGCCTTTTTGCGAGCGTCTCGCTTGGAAGTCGCTTGAAGACTCGCCGGACACGCCGTCACGCTGCCAGGGCATTGGAGTCTTTCTTGCGTTAATCATGCGCCATTTGCGCCGTATCGCCGTATGCCGCAGAAATGCCTCGAAGAGATTGACGAGTCGCCCAGTCTCAGCTAGATCAAGAGGCCCGAGGTCAGAGGGCGACGACTGGTGAAGATTCACGCACAAAACCCGCAACTGAGACGGCCACAGCTGCCGATAGACGTCACAGCCACGGGCCACACCACCCCTCCCCAGCAAGCTCGGAGGCTTGGGGTAGAGTTGGTGCCTGCTTGGGATACCCCTCCTCGCCCCCAGGTGCCCCGACGTCAGCCGCCTTGGATAGATTCAGGGTCCTGCCTGAACGAGTGTGCCGCTATCTGTTGTCTGGTGCGCCGTCGAGGAGAGCCTCGCAGGTGCTAGAAGATACCATCGCTGCTGCCGGCGAGTGTCACGGACGCCCTCATCTCATCTTCTGCCAGCCAGCCGGCCCAAGCTTACCAGGCCAGGCAAGGCAAGGGTCATCTGCAAACGCTGCATGAAGAACCAATTCGTGGAATCCTGGCGCGTGGAAGCACAAAAGACGCAAACCCACCTGCTGAACCTTATCAGCCAGGCCAGCGATAAGAGACAACCTACCGCCGTACGCAGAAACAACACGACGATGTGAGGGGTCAGCGCAGCACCAGCAGCCGAAAGGAGATGAGGCGATACGCCCCTCCACCCGCCATGGGACATGCATTGCCCGGCGGCGGACCAGGCCAGGTCAGCCAGACCACCACCCGCCCGTCCTCTCGCGAGAGGGCGACTGGCTGCCGTCAACGCACAAAGGCCGCAAACCCCACCCATCCACCGTCACAGCACAAACGGCGCCGCACCACCAATGACGGCCGCCCGATCCGGCTCCATCTGGCCACCCTCATCTGACATCTGACCCTCCTCCAGCGTCCGCTCCCCTCTCTGCCTCCTGCGACGGCCGAGTGCCTCTTCGGATATATAAGTGCGCGGTTTCTTACCCTTCTCTTATGAGTCTCTACTACTCCACAACGCGATCAACCAACTCCATCACATCATCTTCAACAAACAACCTTTTTCATACCTCTTCCAACCAACCAAAACCATCAAAATGAAGGGTGACTGTGGCTGCTCCGGCGCTTCTACCTGTACGTCTTCACCCCCATGTGGCTGCGCTGCTGCTGCATCGTCGATTACGACATCGGCGCCAGCGCGCTTGTCTCTTCCCCTCTGCCTTACCATGCGCTAACCCCCATGTCTCAGGCAACTGCGGCTCCAGCTGCTCTTGCTCCGGCTGCAAATAAGCTGTTCGCCTCTGTGCGTTCAGCAGACAACCTACGAGCCATGACACACCTTTCCGTTTGACGGCGGTCTGCGGCGGAAACGTCCAGCCGTCTCTCTCGACTTCGACTACGATGATATGAGTTTTGTTTTGCGGGAAATGGGGGTATGGTTCTGGGGATGAGCCATCGGCGGATTGTGTTCTCTTTCTGACGGAAGGACCTGTTGGCTAGTTTAGTCACTCATTTGGCAATTGACTTTTGAGACGCCGACATCGTCTTTTTCGTGCCGTGATATTCGTATGTACAACAATGACGGGCATGGGTTGGTTGCCGCTACGACGATGACCCCGCCATGCCGATGTACCAACATACGCCTTCGCAATAATCGACTGCTACAACCAAGAGATGATGGATTTTAGAGCTGCTCGTGATGTCCCGGCCATCATCATCCATTTATATACACCATCAAAAACCCTCAAGGTGCTCAAGGTGCTCAAAACAACACCCTCATCAACCACGACCCCAAACACCAGCTCCCTCTGACCGCTCCTATGATGAAGCACAACCCCGCCCCGCCCCGCCTTGGCTCCCTCCAACCCCTCCATCCCGACCCTGTAAGGCCTGTGCAACGACAGATCACCACCTCAACTCAAAACACACCTCACCACTCCCACGCTGGCCCGTCCTTTACAAACCAATGCCGACACGCGCCGTCCCCCCTTTGCCAGACGCAAACGACATCGCCTCAGCCCATTCACACACTCGTGGCTCAGCTATTGCCTATTAGCAGGCTCCCTCCGACGCCCCGCGCCGCCGAACAGAACAAAACACGCTCCTAAACGGCAACCCGGCCCAAGCCGCAAGCCGCAACCCGTGGCCCCCGTCCCCGCCCCTTTAGGCCATTTCTACCATCCCAATAGGCCGGAGCTCCCGTCCCTCCTTACCAGGGGAGGGGCAGAAAAATAAAATAGAGCAGAAAAAGGACGGGGCCAGCCTCCAGCCACTGCGAAGTAAGGTAAGGTACGGATACACCGCATCTAAATCGACGACATGCCACTGCACATCCACATCACCTTGAACTCCCCGCCGTCCTCTGACTCTCGCTCTTTCACGTTGCCAGGTCTTCAGTCCAAACAAGGAAAAAGAAAAACAAGCCTATCCGTAAATATTCCCACTCTAATGGGGTCCGTTGAATGGAACCGCAGGTGGTCCAAGTCATGGGGCAATCCGAGACGATCCGTGGGCAAAACACCACCTCAGCTTCGGCTCTGAGGGCCCCTCATTCTGCAGCTCAAAGGAGACAGAGAGGAGAGGGTAGGGAACCACTCGGTGGGCTTTTCGCGTTTGGCCCCCATGGAATGCGTGATCATGCCGTCTCGCCCATCGCCTCACACCTTATGTTTATTTTCGGGACATTTTCGTCTCGCCTTGCCTGGCTCAGGTCTCACATCTGCGGCCGCGAGGGAGGGCGACGGGGGCTGCTTCTCACTAGATCATGCAAAAAGAATGTCCAGACGCCGTGACGCCGTCGTCCGTCTATCAGTTCGGATTGCGGTCTCGACCGCCAGACTAACTAAACAAGCGCGCGGCAGCCCGGTCGTCATGAATCATCTCATCATTCCTCAGTAAGGGCCAAACTTTGGACCTACCTAAACGAACAAGCCACGCCGTGAATAACCTTCCGGATTGTAGCACCTCACCTCTCAATTGCAGTTGGCCCCCTCGGAATTCGTACTGAAGACGATGAGATGCAGAGGCACAAGAAAAAAGGACGCGTAATAACCTCCCCAAACGCCTCTTCCCATTCGCGAGAGCCCTGCATGAGCAGCACGCACGCCAAGCAACGTGCATCGTGAGCTCTCGGCATCATCTTGCCGGCGGGGGTCTCACCCACGCCATGGCAACCTCACGACAGGTCTGGAGGACGGACGACCACGACAACGACAACAACACCAGAACGAAACAACAAGCTTGCCTGCTCTCGCCCCGCTCTGTACCTTTTGCCCCTCCATCCCACTTAAAAGCTAACACCCCCCGGCCCGAGCCTACCCAACCAAAGGATAGCTCTCCCCCCTGTCCATGGCGGGGTGGGAGCAAGCAAGCTGCCCTTTTTTTTCCCAAGCTGCGGCTCTTGGCTCCAAGCTTCCACGTAGCCAGCTCTCCTGGAGCTCAGGTGGGAACGGACGTCCCGTCGCATGAGAGAGTGACATGCGGCAGAAACAAACCGAATCACCGCGAGGGAATGCCTCACAACCCAGCTTGCCTGCCTCTCCTTATAGGGCAGGGCCAAGGATTGCCAGCAAAGACATGGAAAGTCAATGGGCAAGACCAAGACGAGGCAACCCGCCCCAGAATGCAAGCTCAAGCTACATGACCTCCTCCGTGACGCGATCGCCAAGCGGGAACCCTCTTCTCCTTCCCCCTTCTCATCCCATGCCATCCCGCAAAAGACAGCTTCCAAGACCGCCATTTCCTACCTTACGTCAAGGTAGCTCTCCCCTTCCACCTGCCTCCACGTGTTTGATCCTCTCTGCCTTCAATGGAGGCCTCTCGCCCCTCTTACCCTGAACGCCCCCTTTCTCTTCTCGGCCAAGCCTGTGCCCCTCACCCGTGATCCATAGACCCGGTGGCAGCTAGGTAGCTCGCCTGTCCTCTTACTTACGGGTCCTTGACGTATATATAAACCCAATTCCTCCTCTCAACATCCATTCCCGTCTTCCTCTCCCACTTCAATTTCATCACGAGCTACAAGCCACAAACAAACCTTTGATACCCGCTCCCACCACCACAACCAAACCACATACACAATGTCTTTCCACGTTTCCGCCGAGAACATCCGCCTCGACGACGGCCACATCCTCCGCGCCGCCCTCCGCACCGTCGACGGCGAGCTCAACGAGACTGAGATCGACCTCAACAACTGCCTCGGCAACAACGACGGCGACTTTGAGTGGAACGGCAACGGTACGCCTCCTTCCCTCCCCGTCATTTGTCCTCCTTCACTGGATGGACCCTTCCATCCACGACTTCCTCTCTGCCCAGCACGTCTGCCCTCAGAACAACCACCACTAACAAGACATCCCACCGCAGGCTTCGCCAACTCCGCCCAGGACATCCGCTTCTCCATCGAGGGCGGCGACAGCGTCCCCATCCTCCGCGCCCGCCTCTTCAAGGAATCGGGCGAGCCCAACGACGCCGACTGCAACCTGTCTGAGCGCATCGGCAACGAGAACGGCAACTTCGTCTTCAGTGAGTAGCTCCCTTCCGCGATGAACGTGATGGACGGGGTAATGGCTGACGCGGGCATGATTCAGACTAAACGGATGACGACGATGACGATGTCACGGGGCAGGTGGGGGAAAGCATGTTGTTGTACCGCTGCATGAGCATGGCTTTTTATGATTTGATGAAAGGGATGACGCGGGGTCATAGATACACCTACGAATCCTAGGTAGCGAATCGAGCTACGGAGCCCGTTTTGAGGCTGAATGAACTTTTGATGTCCCGCTGTGAAAATACGTGGTTCATAAGACGGAAGCATGGAGGGAAACACGTTTCCATTCTGATCCCAAAGAATCTGTCGAGGCAGAAACCGACCCGTTGCCGTCCTTGCCTATTCAAGCCATTCACATTCGACATCTCTTTCTTACGGGCGTGGTTCACGGAAAGACCCAAACATCGAGGCATCCTGATTCATTCGAACTTCCAAACGTCGAGGTAACCTGATTCTATCCGTCCCTGTCCTCCAAGAGCATTGAGGCAGAATACGACCCAGTATCACTCTTTGCCCTTGAAGTTATCCACGCGGTAACGATATCCTTCCCCCGTTCTTCCACTCAGTTGTCATCGTCATCGTCATCAGAAGCATCCTCAGATCTGAACGCGTCAATTTCGCGAACCATGTCGTCCGAGAGGGCGAAGTAGTAACCGTACGTCACGCGCGGAAAGCTGCTCATCTCGCGCACCTCGTCCATGATCTCAGCCGCGCTGCGGTGGTAGTCGACCGAGAACGCCTCCAGCAGCTCATCCTCTGAAGAAGCGCCCCCGAGGAGGTGGACGGGGTGAGGCAGCGGGAAGACGGGGAACTGATGCTTGCGCCAGAGATCCTCGGCGGGGTTGGTGTGCCTCTCCTAGAGGTCTCCCGGTCCCTTGAGGAAGAAGTGGTCGTTGCTGTCGATGTAGATGCGGCGGGAGTAGTAGTCGACCATCTTGAGGTACGGGGCGCCGCCGCCGCGTCGCGTGGTGGTGTTGTAGGTGCCCGGGAGGGCAAGACGGAAGACCACGCGGTGGGAGTCGCGGACGGAGTGGTAGTGCAGGCGGGCAACGTGGAAGGCCATCTCTTTGGCGAGGGCGCGGGCGGTGGGGAGGCCGAAGGCCTTGACGACGTCGTCGGCGTAGGCGATGGGGCCGTACTTCTGCCGGATGGAGGCGGCTTCGCTGGGGATGGGGCGGGCCATGCCGAGGAAGACGAGGGGCTCGAGGGTGAGCTCGCGGGGGAGAGGGGCCGTCGTGGTGTTGGGAGTGGGAGGGGAGGCAGCGGTCTGGTTGGTGCCCGAGATGTTGGCGATGTCGAGGATGTGCGCGGAAGGGATGGCGGCGGCGATGGGACCGATGTTGCTCTCGTCGAGGGAGAGGCGATCGAGGGGCGAGGAGATGCTTTCAACGTCGGAATCCTCGTTGTCTTCGATGTACGAGGTGCTGGGATGGCCCTCCTGGCCGGTTTGGGTGTGGTCGAGGTCAGCCATGGCGGGCGTTTAGCTGACTTGCGATGGTGTTGCGAAGAGGAAAGAAGTTTCAAAACAACAACAATTGAATTATTTTTGGCAAAATCTTTTCCGGTGCCTTGCTTAGTCGTCGAGTAAGGGATTATCGTGAAGTCTTCTGTCGAGTCAGCGAAGGGGTATCTCTCAGGGGCGTGGGCTTGGTGCATCGACGTTCCCCTCCGTCTGCAGCACTTACAGCAGCCATGCTCACCTGTTCTTGGGCCCGTCCTAGTAACAAAGACATTCTCATGATGGTGCTTGTCTGTCTGCTGAATGATGTGATGACGGTCTATCATCTCTTTGTAGGGGGAACAAGTCATCACTTACTTTCATGGTTGGATTCATCATCATGAACGGGTTGTTTCTACTTTCTCAGCCTTTGAGCCTACTCCAAAATCCTTGGGAGATAACTCTGAATGAATTCATGGTGTGTATTGAAAGACATAGCTGCAAAGTGTAGCTATTATAGCTGGTAATGGGACAATGATTCCCTACGGAGCTTGCGTGATAGCCCTCGATGATGCCTTGGGATGAAGGTAGCCTGTCGAGTAGTGCCTGGATCCGACTATCGTGCTGCTGCCTTTCTCGCAGGAAACAACACCTATTTGTTGTTGAATCTTCCTACCAAGGACGCAAGATTTGTCGGTTGTCTCTTTTATGGACATCAAGCCGAGAAACAACACTGGCCCAGGAGTCACGGACAGATAAACCAACTTCAACTCTGCTGCTTAAGGGTTTCTGCCACAAACTTCCTACCACGACAGCTTCGGCAGTATTAGGCAAGCGGCAACTCGCAGCCAGCGAGCTTACCCATCAGCCGTACATGTACGTTGCCGCGACGCTGGTGCTGAAGCTTGTCTAACACAACCTAACTCAAGTTCCACAGCGAACCCCAAACGCATCCTCGTCCGACCTCCGCCTGAATCACCAAACACCCTCCCCTTCAAAATCGCGATTCACCGCAAACACCATCCAGTCATGTCATATAAAGCCCCTCCTACGCGACCTCCTCCAGCACCTCGCATCCCACGTCAAAGACTCCAAGCAACTACATCCTCAACAGCCGCCATGTCGGACGACAACAACCCCTTCGGCTACCCAACCGGCCCGGCCGAGAACAGAAACACGCCCAATGGCCCCAGGCCAAACAACAACGCCGGCCGCATCCCCGTGCGCTTCATGCCCGATCATGACCCGAGCCGCATGTGGCGTGGCCCGACGATCCCCAATCAGCCCGATGTTGGGACGCAGTGGAGCGCCCCCCGCGCGCTGGATTACATGAGCATGCGCGCCCGGGCGATGAACGGTGCGGATATGAGTAATGGGATGTACACAGCCGGCGGCAATGCGCGGTATGGTGGAGCGGGCCCGACGTACAACGACCTTGCCCGCGAGAATGGCGCTGGTATGGGAGGTGGCGGCGGCGGCGGCGGCTGGCCTCATGCTGGCGAACGCCTTGGACGGGGCATCTACGATAATGTGGCGTACCGCAGCCATTGGCCTGGAACCACGGGGAGCATGCCCGGGCCGATGGGGAGGGCGGATGGCTTGAGGGCAATGTACGGCATGAGACCTCTGCATGAGAGCGGCGGGGGTTTCCATATGCGCCCTCCGAGTCAATACCAGAATGGGCAGAACGGACAAAGCCCGCAGGATGGCATGAATGAAGACATGAACGGGGGCAATTATGGAGGACCCTGGGTTTAGGAAATGGTTGTGGGAGAGGGAGATACCCGTCATAAACATGCACCAGGAGGTGCCTCTGTATTTGTGCTGCCGGTTTATCCATCAGAGGCCGGCGATATAGTGATATACAGTTCATACTCATAAAACAAAAGTCGACTCCAACATGGTATCTTTTCAAGAAGAGGCGTCCCCAGCCAGTAGCGCAACCACCGTCCGCACAGCCGTCATGGGCCCTTTGTTTCCTTGCACGAGCCTCTCGAAGACCTTGGATGCTGCTGCTAATGAGCCGCGCTCGTCGCCTAGACGCCCTGCGATGTATTAGCTTTGCGTGAGAGGGAGGGGGAAAGGGGTACAAACATCTGCCTGGCATGCCAATCATCATTCCAACTTTACTTTGCGCTTCTCCAGTCCAGTCAAAGTCTATCCTCCATTGTATCCTCAAGCACGACGTCTCCTCGTCCACCGCATCCGGGATGGGGATCTCATAGGCCGTTCGTCCGAGGTGGGGGAGCAACGCTCCGCGAGTGAGATTCTGCGCCCGATCTTTGTCGCCAAAGTTGCTGTCTGCATCCTGGCTCGGGTCGTCATCGTCCTTCCTCCTGCGCTTCTTACGCCGAGTTCTTATCTTGGCGACGCTCTGGACCAACTTCTCCTTATCCCCTAGCTCGCTCTCCAGGACATGCCACACGTTGGCTCGCTCGACGGCGAGGCGGTACCACTCGGCCATCGCCCAGGTGACGATGCTGACGTTTCGTTTCATATGCGTGTTGGACCCACCGCCGGCAACCTTTTCGATGAAGGGGCCGAGCTCAGGGACCGCGGCTGGGTCTAGTCGGGGCACGCTGAGGTGCTTGATTTGTAACTTTTCGGTGTCGACTGTCATTTCGACCTTTGCCATGAATAATCCTGCGGGGTGTGCAGATCTGACAACAATATTGTGCTTCCGCAGCAAAGGCTCGTCCTCATTCTCGCGGGGCAGGATATTCGTAGTGCCCGAGAACTCGAATGGTGTAAAGGCTTGCAAATACGGAAGCTCCTCCACCGCAGTCATTTGGATCGGGTGATGCGATACTGGTGCCGGAAGTTCCTCTTCTTGCGGCTTTGACGTGAAGGGCTGCGTCTGTCCAAGAGACGCCATGGATAACCAAGACGTCGGATTCATCGCCAAGTCAAACCACTCATCCGCCGCGTCCGGCTTCTTTTCCTTCTGAGGGGGCACAAGGTGCCTTTGCAGTAGATCAAAGAGCTGCTCTCGCTTCGAAGCGGGCACGGAAGACCCAGTCGCAGACCTAAGCGACTGCACTCTCCGAATCCGCTCGTTTTCCTCGGTAGCAAAGTCCAGGTCTGCCTCCAACTTGGCAATCTCCGCTTCGAGCGCGTCTCGTTCCGCCTCGAGCTCAGCATTCGGGTTGGTTGCTGGTATCTGTCGAGCCTCGTGTGTTCCCGCAGGTCCTTTTCTCGTCCGTGTCTTCTTCGCCGGCTTACTTGGGCTCTTCTCTCGCGTCACGGTAGGCGGGGCCTTCTTCGAGGGGTCCTTGGTCTTCTGGGATAACTCAGGCGGGCGGAGGGGTGGTTGCTTCAAGGGCGAACTCTTGGACGGCGACGCGGGCCTTCGTTTTCGTTTTGAGGGTGTATCGTGGATGCCGGCGGGCGGCGTCGTGACCACCGGGTCAGCCTGGCCTCTCTGCGTCGGTGTGGGCGGCAGCTCAGGCTCAGGTTCAGGCTCGGGTTCAGGCTGTGATCTCTGGGGAATGACGCCAGTCGGCGGTGAGCGACGGAGTCCACGCCGGGCGAATGGATTGATCTCTTCTTCCTCCACCTCTGGCTCGGGCAGCGGTCGGGGTACAGGCTTGCCCGAGGAGCGGCGCGGTCTAGACGCCAACGCTCCGCTGAGTCCTGCTCGCGAAGAGCTCGGCAATCGTCGTGCGGGAGACCCAAGAGGGGACTCGGTCGGTGTAGGCTCGGGTTCGAACAAGCTTGTTCTGGGACGCGCCGGCTTGCTCGTCAAAGACGGCCCAGACTCCTGGCTCTGGGCAGCGGACCCCTCGCGAGCATCTTGCGTGGATTGGGTCGCATTTTCGGCGGCGGGCTTTGATGGACTGAGACTTCGTCGTCGCAGAATGTCTGGATTTGTACGCGAGAGGCTTGACCTGGTGGGCGACGCGAAAGATGGGCGTCTCGGCCTCGGGATCAAGCTTCGTGGTGGGGGAGGATCGGGTGGTGTCGTCGACTCGTTGTTGGCTTCGTCGCGCTCTCTGCTCAGACGCGGCGATGTTCTTCGCCGTTTCGGGGCGGACTCTTCCATAGTTTGTACGCGTCGCAGGACTCAGTGTATCATGTCGACGTCCAAATTCTGCCCTGAGGGCGTTTCGTTGTGGGAGTAGTGGGTGTTGGAAGCTGCACGATGCTTTCGACCGAGTGTTATGGATGGAGCGCGTCTGTGTACATCCGACGTACCTCCAATGCGACCTCACCGCCTTCCAATTCGGGTGGGTCTCCCCCAAAAGGTAAACAAGGATGCAGCTCCCTGGTCAGCAGGGCCCCCTCCCTGCCTGTGACTTTCGGACGATTCTCAACGCCTCTTTTTTTTTTCTTTTTTCTTTTTTTTTTTTTTTTTTGCCTTTTGGGTTTTTTTGTTGGGTTGTTGCAAACGCCAATTTAAAGGAGTGTTTTTTTCGTTTTTACAATTATTTTGGAAATTAACACACGTGGGTGG
>JAKMXA010000411.1:0-45331 GCA_025328625.1 Colletotrichum sp. SAR11_240 | reverse complement strand
GTTAAGTTTTTGAGGGGGGTGGTTGGGGAGGGAGAGGGAGGGTGTTGATGCTGGTTTTCGTGTGAGTGCAACGATTGGTATAATGCAATCGCCGTGAGAAGACGATACAGTGAATTTGGAGAGGTTAGGTTGGCACGTTACTTTATTGAAGGGCTTGGTAGAGCGGCGACACTCTAGATCATTCCCACTTGCAGCTTAGGAGGTACAAATGCGTACCTCTTCTCAAGTTATCAAAACCAAGGCTGGAATAGCAAATCTTGATGGGAAAGAGCCTTGCCTTGGATTGTTCTGACGACGTGTGATGGTCTCGCCACTTCTATCTTGCACCAGCTTAACATCATTCACATTGATGTCGACAACCTGCAGAACTAACTGACTGGGGCTCTGCACCGCAACGGAGGGTTCGGGGAAAGCCTTCAATAGAAGCCTCCAATGCCCCAAGCCTCAACTCCGCACGTCGATGAAGACGAACAATTCGGCCATGTCTTGTAGCAAACAGTTAGTGTTCGGGTTAACGGCGTCTTCGAGTAACCCGTTTCGGGGACGGGTTGTAAAGCCGTTCGAACGAACAACTCCTGACAACCTATAGTAGGAGACTGGACATCTGGTAAGGCTCCTTTCGAATTGCAGACTTGAACGAAGACAAACGAGCTCCA
Source organism: Colletotrichum sp. SAR11_240 (assembly GCA_025328625.1). Lineage (NCBI taxonomy): Eukaryota > Fungi > Ascomycota > Sordariomycetes > Glomerellales > Glomerellaceae > Colletotrichum > Colletotrichum sp. SAR11_240. The sequence goes on along the minus strand of JAKMXA010000411.1, from coordinate 44,675 downwards.
AGACACTTCAGATACGAATGCGAGGGATTTTGCCCTGATGTGTTGTGTGGCTGAGCTTTTCCCGCGTGGAAGCCGCCGGCGCGGAAATTGAACCACCAAGAAATTGGCTGAAGCGTAGCGATGCCAAGGATTCAAAGCCTCCCTTCTGAGTGAAAGCTGCGTTACTCGGCCTCATGACCGTTAACAAGCAGCCTGGAGGAATCACTTATAAAGAGAGGCCTCAGGATGTGTCAACTGTTCGACACAAGCACTAGTCCCCAAGCTCGCAGTCGCAGTTAGAAAACTTCATGATGGGTGTTTCTACCAAGTTCAGTATCGCCCTTCTGGCGTCGGCTTCCTATTTCCATCCAGTCAGCGGCCAATTTGTAAGTCTCCTATGCATACATCCTGCTGTAGGTGACATCGGAAGTATGATCTAACAGTCTCAGGCTTCGCCATCACCACTGGAAGACACTGGAGTAGTCCTCGAAAGCCAGAACGTCACCGCAGAGTTCTTTATCGGAGGCCCTGCTCAAATCCAAGCTCTCCCAAAGAAGACTCGTTACGTCCCAGACGTCGTTGGCTTCCACCAGGACGGCGGCAACACCAGAACCAACGACTGGGACGGGCCCCTTGGCATATCGCCAAACGTTTCCAGCCGCTCTGTTGCTATGTCTGCCCAGTACTGGCACAGCGACAATCGCCTCACGGCGCGCTCCGTCTGTACCGATGCTGCGGAGCCCTACTTTTGCATCGCGGCATTTGACCCGGACTCCATGGATATGCTGGGATCCTGGGCCCCTGAAGGCCAACCCTGCTGTCCCCGTACGCCGCAGTTGCCGGAGACATGGTTATCCTGCCGACGATGGAGAGGCACATCTTCCAAGTCGAGCGTGTTGATGGGGCGACCTCTGCGACCTTCAACCAGGTCCGAGACATTGACCTCACCGCCATCTTACCTCAGGGCCACGGTGTCGTGAGCAGCTATCTCGACGAGGATGAGAACACATGGTTCACATCAGTCGCTCTCACGACCACCGGCACCGCCGAAGACTCCTCTCGTCTCGGGTACGTCACCCCCAACGGAACAGTCCACACCATCGCCATCGACGGCCAACGAATCGAAAACTCGATCGCCGTAAGCGGAAGGACAGTCTACCTCAACACCGGACCGCTCGCGTCCGACACCGCACGAAGCACCGTCGGCCACATGTTCGCCTTCCGCGCGGATGCAAGCGACGGACATATCAAAGCTCTATGGAATACGACCTACGACGCGGGCAGCGCTCCCAAGCCCGGCGGCTTCTCGCAAGGCTCCGGGTCGACACCGGCCCTCATCGGAAACAAATATGTCGCCATCACCGACAACGCCGACGTGCAAGTCAACCTGCTGATATACCGCCAAGTCGATGCCAGCGCAGGGGGCCTCGCAGACAGCCAGGCGCCGCTGGCGCCGGGGATCACGCGCGTGGACGTCGCCGCGGACGGGAGCTGCGCGGTGCGCTGGGCGCTGGACGTGCGCTCGACGAGCGTGCTGAGCATGTCGACGGCGAACGGGCTCGTGTACTCGTACACGCAGGACGAAGAGCTCGCGGGCCGGGGGCTGTATGTGTGGTACTTCGCGGCGATTGACTTCCGGACCGGAGAGGTGGTCTGGCGGATCCGGGCGGGGGCTGGGGGGAGGTATAATAATAATGTGGCGCCGACGCAGATGTCGCCCAATGGGGCGATTTACCAGGTCGTTGCGGGAGGTGTGACCTGGCTGAGGGATGATTAGACGCGTGACTTTGAGAGTCGGGCTTTGGTGAGCAATTAAGGCAGGTAGGTTGGACATGGGCTTTGAAAGTAGTGGTACCGACCTTCAGTCAGATGTAAGGTGTAAAATATGGTTGCTCGGGAGCTATCTGCCCGGCATTTATGTGTGGTGCCTATGATTCTACTGGGAACGTTGTAATAGACGTACGATCTGGATGGCAAAGAAGAAAAGTTAGAAGGGAAGAAAGACGTACGATCTGCATTGATGGCGGGGGCCGTAGCTTCGTGCAGCTCTACGCACATCTGACTGCTATCAGAAAACAATATATTTAGCTTTCGACCATTTATTGGACAACATTGATGATCGACTGGGCTGGACAACTGCATCTTGAGTCCCGCGTACGGTTGAGGGTGGGAAAGGGGAAAACCGAGATACGGCCTTGTGCCCTCATGCCTCCATTCCCGCCAATTTCCCTCTTCATCTACAACAGATGCAAGTGTACTTGCAGGTACGATCTTGGTCCTGACTATTTTCATAAGGGAGGAAGGTCGCGGTACGATGAGCATAATTGGCCCCATCATTTCTAAAACAGAACAATATTTTCTACAGAATCAAGCAGGTACTAAGAGACAATCTTCTGAAGAGGGACCACGCTTACAAGCTTACGGGAACTGCAAAATCATTCAAGTCATTGTGCCCGCTTAACGAAGTGATTTGGTTCGCCAGTCTTGAAGCCATTGACGGATGTTTGAGGGTGTCATTAGTGTAGCGGCAGGCATTTTGAGGCAAATACGTTTGCGTATTTCTTTTTATCAAGATTGAACGTAGACTTAATACTGTGCTGAAGCATACTTTTATTGGCTCACCATGTATTGCCATTTAAAACACTGCAGCAACAACGGAGTTCGATGCGATGTTCGGCATTGAATTGCCATATTTTGCATTGTCCCGGTTGCGTCGCAGTTGGAGATCAATGGCGATTGGTCCCGTCCCACGGCTCAAACAAGTCGATTAAAATGTTTCCCAGTCTTATGTTCGCCACCCCCGTCCGCCGCCAGTATGCCTCTGTTTCCCTGCCTACCACCCAGCTTCGGTGTGCGAGTCGCCATAGTCGGCCCTGGTTGTGTCTGGTCCGCCTACGTAGTCTGCATCTGAGGCAATATCCCATGAGCCATCCCTAGCACGGTTGTGTCACCATAGCTAGCCCCAAGCTGATTAGCATGCTGACCTTAACCACGACCAACAATCAGACAGCAGCAACGATGCTTGGCAGGCATAGATTGAAGCATGAATACTTTTCTGTTCGCAGTGGCGTCAGCCCCCACAAATTGGATCTAGCTGAGCTCATATGGCAGGAGATAAAACCCTCGTCAAATGGCGGAGAAGTATTGTCTTGGCAATAGAGCTGAAGGACTGGAAAGGCCGTGAACGATACCTAGTTTGAAAAGACTGCGGAGGAAGCGATGAAAGTCTGTCGAAACATTTCCAAAAATATCTCAACGACATTCAATTCAATTGACCGCTTGGTGGGAAAGAAGCCCATTCACAACAGCGAAGAGGAAGCTGGCTGGGACAAACAGCAGTGAGTGGCCGCGCTGGTCCGACCAGTGGACTTTGCCAAGAACAAATATCGTGCTCAGCGACATTACACTTACCACATCGGCCCCAGCAACGCCCAATGGCATTGCCAAGTTGCCCGGTTGGGGTTGCGGGACTACCGGGCAGGGTAGCATCGAACAGCCGGGCCTAGCTGGGTTTGGCAGCTCCCTAAGCTCAGTCGGGCTTGGCGATCATGATAAGCTTAAATCTCCTGCCGCATGCTAGCCATTGCTCCGAGGGCAATATGAACGAACTGCCTCTTTGCTCTTCGGGGCCAATATAGAGCGCAATGGCGGAGGAGACCGCAGCTGGTTGAGATGCCTGTTTGGGGTAACGGGTCCAGCCGCCCTGCAGAACGATCCTCCACATCCCGAAGACAATGACGCCAGGTCGCGCGGCAGTCTCGTGAGGGTATTTTGTGTTCTTAAAGGGGCGCTGTCGCCCAGCCTTTCTTGTTGGCTTGGAAGAGCTGCTCTCGCTGTCGTCGCCTCTGCCTGCATCTGCCATCACACCCCGGACGCGCCCTTCAACACCAGGACAATGCATCTGAACTCCGCCCTCGCCATTCTCGCGGCCTCTTCGAGGCTCGCGCTGGCTTCCCCGGCCACCGACAAGATCGCGATTGACCCTGCGCTCCGCCTGATCAAGACGTCCGAGACCGACCCCGGCACCTGGGTCACCGACGAGCAGAAGATCGAGAACTACGTCAACAAGCACATCGGCTTTATTGATATCACCGATGTCACCGTGAGAGACTTCACACGGCCATTTCTGAATGTTTACTGACTTTCATCAAGGATCCCGAGGTCCTCACTGCTCTCTCCACCCCGCCCGAGGCCGAGCTGGCTACGAGACAGTCTACCTACCCTACGACCCTGACCCACATCACCGAGGCCAACTCCCTGATTTCCTCGGTCTCCAACACCAACCCCCAGACTTGGCTCAAGACGTTGACCGAGTAAGTGTTTGAGTCCTCATGTTGTCCTCCCAGTGATACTAATCCACATTCGCAGCTTCTACAACCGCTACTACCGTTCTTCCTACGGCACTGAGGCGGCCACCTGGTTGTTCAACCAGGTCAAGTCCGTCGCCGCGGCCAACTCCGCTATCACGGTGTCGCAGTTCACCCACTCCTTCAGCCAGCCTTCCATCATCGCCAAGATCCCCGGAACCAGCTCTGACATCGGTACGCTGCTTCGATGATGCCAGCATCAGATCTTTCATGCTAACAAAGCGCAGTGATTGTCAGCGCCCACTTCGATTCCACCGGCGGTTCCTCCACTGCCCGTGGTCCCGGTGCCGACGACAACGGCTCCGGTGTCGTCGTCATCCTCGAGGCCCTGCGCGTCCTCGCCAACGCCGGCTTCAAGCCCCAGAACACCCTCGAGTTCCACTTCTACGCCGGAGAAGAGGGCGGTCTCCTCGGATCGCAGGCCGTCTTCGCTAACTACAAGTCCGCCGGAAAGACCGTCCTCGCCGTTGTTAACCAGGATATGGCCGGCTACTCCCCCTCCGGCAAGGTCTCCGTCTACACCGACTACGTCGACTCTTCCCTGACCTCCTACGTCCGCCTCGTCGCTACCCAGTACACCGGCAGCACGCCGACCAGCGACGCCTGCGGCTACGGATGCTCCGACCACGCTAGCGCCCGCTCCAACGGCTTCCGTAAGTTTCGCCGACATGCAGTAGTGTGTGTGAGAGGTAGTACTGACAGTTGTGTGCAGCCGCTGCCTATGTCTGCGATGAACCCATGGACACCTCCAGCCCTTACATCCACAGCCCTTCAGACGTAAGTGTTGAGTAGTCTCAAGAATTAGAATATTGTCTCTAACATGCCGTAGTCCTACGACACTATCATGTGGCCCGCCATCCTCCGCCACTCCAAGTTCACCGTCGGTTTCCTGGTTGAGGCTTCTTACCTGTAAATATTTTATAATCTGTGACTATACCACAGCAGTACATACATATCTTGCACACCGCATGTTGTCTTTAGTCGCGACTTCCGGTTCTCTGTTGATATCTACCCGGTCATCCGGTCCCACGTGTCATGACAAGTCGCCGCGGGCATAGTTCCCCGCCCAAACCTTCCCCATTTGGCTGGCTTTTCCCCCAGTGCAACTGCAGCCAAGTCACGCCTTACTCCAACCATCTCCGTCAATCGGACGTGGAGTAACCCAACAAAGATTGTGATAGAGTTATCAGGCGGGTCTAGACTATCTAGCAACTAGGTGTACTGCGTAGTACATATGTCAAGTGCAAGGCGTGCCCCACATGTCTTCTCCAACTTGAGACAAAAAGGTTGGATCGCGTAATCTAGATGCACATATGACTCTTACCAGATGCCGTTCTCGGCCAGCCCATCGGCAACCATATATAAGAAGTCAGAACATGTGTAAAGCCATGCTCTGAGGCAATGGTGGACACCAGGAATATTCCCGACTGAGCTTAATCTGAGTGCCGCGCGCGTTGAGTAGAAATGGGCAACTCTGAGGAACAAGCGCGGCCGACGTCTGCTCCAACATCGGCTCCTCCTCCGCCGGAGGTGATTGAGCTCGGGACTCCTCCGAGCGTTCGGTCCGGTTCCAGCCAACGAGATCCCGAGTCCAGCCCGCTAGCATGGGTATGCGTTGTCGGGTCGTTCATGTTCCTCTACCCAAGCTATGGTAAGTTCAGAAATCCTTATCGCCCATTCCAATCTTTTCCAGAATTTTTCTTTGCTGATGGCAACGCAGGATTCATGCAGTCCGTTGGGACAGTGCAGTCGTATCTTCAATTGAATCAGCTGAGCGACTACACAGCTCGTGATCTCGGATGGATTAGCGGCATCTTCACCTCTCTGGGTCTCCTCCTCGGCATCCAGGCCGGCCCGCTCATGGATGCCTATGGCACGAGACTCCTAGCGCCCATCTCCGCAGCTACCCTTGTTCCGTTGTTCTTCCTCCTGGGCGAGTGCACAGAGTACTGGCACTTCATACTCTGCCTCGGAGTCTTGGGCGGCATCAGCAGTGCGCTCACTTCCACCGTTGCCATGGCCGTCATCGGCAAGCTGTTTAGCCGCCGTCGTGGGCTTGCTATGGGTATGGCTCTCTCTGGGTCATCGTTCGGTGGCGTCACCCTATCAATGATGTTTCGCTCCCTTCTTCCCAAACTCGGATGGCAGTGGACCATGCGAGCGACAGGATTCCTCGTCCTCGGCATCATGGTTTTGGGGGTGATTTGCTTCCTTCCATTTCCTACTTTGACTGCGTCCTCATCCTCGGCTCCCCTGGGGGGTAAGGGTGCCACTCTGAATTTCTCGGCGTTCAAAAGTCCTCCATTCGACTTCATGACCATGGGTCTCTTTCTACTGGAGTTTGTCCTTTTTGGTATCACCGGTCTTCTGCCCACCTTTGCCATAGTTGCTGGCTTCCCGTCCAGCATTGGGTTCTCTCTCATTGCCATTCTCAACGGATGTTCCTGCTTAGGTCGTATCGTTTCAGGTATGGCCGGCGACCGACTCGGCCATCTTAATGTACTGCTCTTTATGATTTTGTTCACCGTCAGTTTCACCGCAATTATTCTGGTCCCATTCGGAACGAAACACATTGGAGCGTTGTATGCCTTTTCCGCGCTTTGGGGTATCGGTTCTGGATCCTTCCTTTCAATCACGCCCGGTAAGAGACCGTTTCCGAAAGTGCATCAGAAGACCCAAGACTGATGCAATGTTCAATAGTTTGCATCGCAAAGACCTGTGACCCGAAGGACTACGGAAGATATCTCGGTAAGCTTTCCCCTGAACTTTACTTTTCCTGGAGCCATTCCACTCATGTTTCCATCAGGCACCATGAACTTTGTCGTCAGTTTCTCACTTTTGATTACTGTGCCCATCGGCGGACAGATGTTGGAGTCCATGGGCGGAACCGCTCTTTCTGGCTTCTATGTGGCTGTTCTTTTCCTGGGCGGAGTCTCATACTTTGCTGGGCGATCTTTGCTAGTCGGTGGCTGGTTTACATTTAGAACTAGGATTTGATCATCTGGTTTCGGAAGGTTTGCCGGCGTGGCAAGGCGCACAAGACTCATGGTTAGGGCTTACATTTCGTAAAAGTTGGCTAATGTAGACTATGGGAAATTGTTTATAAACCAAGGCGCTTGACCTAGGGATTTGGGGCATGGCGGGAATTTGGTTAGAAGGAGGCTAACAAAATTGTTCGAGCAGACAAGGTAATGGACTGCGCGGTCTCGTGACATCTCATCTCACATAATGTAATGATATTCAAACAGTCCATCATGAGAACAATGAACCTGAATCAAATTCACAGCGAGCAGGCCAAACCGTCTTTCATTACTCGTTTGATACAGCGCAGACAAATACTTGGCGCGCAGCCCGGCTTGCAGCGGGTGCAGTCGGGGTTTCACGGCAGTTGGAGCATGGAGGCTGTCATTTGCGCCTTACCAAGTTCCATGTCGTATCCGATGACCAGCGGCCGACCAGATCCCCCCCATTCTACGGAGAGAAGACCCGACTATCGGAGAACCCGGCTTCCTTGCTCGACAATTCCTTACCTTAGCGGAACGGCGCCGGGTCCGCTTCTCCACTTTCAAGGCTCCAGATACCCTTCGGGGACGATGATGTAGTCCGGGCGTGCGGGGGCGTCCTATCTGTCCGAATCCTCGGTCTTATCATGCCGAAATCTTAGTCACAATGCCGCTCTCGGCGGCAGGCTGCGGGCTTAAAAGTCCCGCGGAATGACGACAGGTGCAATCTGTGTTTCTGCTTTCAGTCCTCCATGATTGTGACAGAATTCAAAAGCGTATTCAAAAGCGCCTACTCTACATCTACAATTCTCAAACATAATGGGCGACGCGCAGGGCATTCAAGGCGGGACCGGCGTCAGACCTCATCCCCTTGATCCTCTCAATCCGGAAGAGACAAGCATTGTACGTGTGCCAGCGAACGGTGACTTGAAAAGAATGAGCCCTGGTGAATTGACTTTCGTCTCGCGCGCAGGCGGCCGGCATCATCCGGAGATCGGTTCAGAATGAGCAGGTCTTCTTCAGAGCCATCTCACTGGCTGAGCCTCCTAAGAAGGAGATGACAGCGTTCCTTGATGGCCAGCAAGCGGGCGATAAGGCTTTGGCACATCCAGTACGACGGGCTAGAGTTCAGGCCTACATCGGAAAGACGTTGCATGAAGTCATGGTTGATTTGAATGCAGCCACCATTATGTCCAAGGCATCCCTTCCAGGTAAACACTCGTTCATCGACACCGAGTTCATGGCCCAAGTTGCGGCGGCGTGTCTGGCGGACTCTGGGATTCAGCAAGAGATTGAGACATTGAAGCTTCCCGAAGGAGCGACGGTGGTAGTCGAGCCTTGGGCATACGCTACTGATGGAATGAAGGACATGAAGGATCGATGGACTATGGTGAGTCTCAGGTTCAGGCATCTCAGTTGAAGGAAATTGACCTCCCGCAGGCTTGGTTCTACATGCGTCTTTCAGACAATCCCGACGCCAACTACTACGCTTATCCACTCGATATCTGTGCCGAGGTCTCGAACTCGCTCGAGGTTGTCAAGATATACCGGCTCCCGTCTGGAGAACATGACAAGACCCATGAGGAAAAGCTAGAGTTCGATCGTCGAAAGATTCATTCCGACAGCGAGTACCACCCGGACTTTGTTCAGGAACGAAGAACAACAACGAAGCCTTATCATGTCTCTCAGCCGGAAGGACCCTCGTTCAGCATTGATGGAAATCACATTTCGTGGGAGAAATGGACCATGAGAGTTGGCTTCAACTACCGAGAGGGCATGACTCTACACGACGTTCGCTTTGAAGGTCGTAGCCTGTTTTATCGCCTGTCCCTCTCAGAGATGTTCGTACCTTACGGCGACCCACGTTGCCCCTACCCGAGAAAAGCAGCTTTCGACTTGGGCAATGACGGTGCGGGGATCAACGCCAACAACCTCAAGTTGGGCTGCGATTGTCTGGGCCACATCAAGTATTTTGACGGATGGCTCAGCACATCCTCAGGAGAGCCTCTCAAAATGCCTAACGTGATTTGCTGTCATGAGATCGACGATGGCATCTTGTGGAAACATACCAACTTCCGTACAGGAAATGCCGTTGTGACGAGATCCCGTGTACTTGTGCTGCAGACTATCATCACAGTCAGCAATTACGAGTACATTTTCCTCTTCTACTTCCAGCAGGACGGGTCCATCTTTTACGAAATTCGGGCAACGGGAATCATGTCGACGGCGCCTATAGACATCGATACCAAGGTGCCGTGGGGCACGGTTGTGGCGCCTGGTGTTCTGGCCCCTTACCACCAGCACATCTTTTGTCTGAGAATCGACCCGGCTATCGACGGTCATCAAAATTCGCTCGTCGTCGAAGAATCCCAGCCTATTCCATTCACCGGGGAGTCGGATGAGTACAACCCCTTCGGTGTTGGGTACACCACTAAGTCGGAGTACGTCGAAGAGGAGGCTGGGCTCGATCTGGATTTCAACACGAACCGAACTTTCAAGGTTGTCAACGAGGGAGTCACCAACCCAACCACGGGCACCCCAGTCGGCTTCAAGTTGTTGCCGCACTACAGCCAGCTACTTCTGGCTCATCCGAACTCATGGCACGGCAAGCGCTCCGAGTATACTTCTCACGCCGTCTGGGTGACGCGTCACCAGGATGAAGAGCTCTTCCCCGCCGGCAGGTTCACGATGCAATCCTCCGGCGGAGAGGGCATCGCATCTTGGATCAAGCAGCGGAAGGAAGAAAGCCTGTCTTCAGTCCGCAACGAGGATATTGTCGTCTGGCACACGTTTGGCTCGACGCATAACCCGCGCATCGAGGATTGGCCAGTCATGCCCTGTGAGAAGATGATGGTAGGGCTCAAGCCGGTCAACTTCTTCCAGGGTAACCCTGCACTTGATGTCCCCATCTCGACCCAGGACAAGAACCGCAGCGTGCTAGTTCACGGTGGAGATTGATTAGAGTTATGGAGTTGAGGGTCCAAGGTGCCGCGACCATCGCTTGCTATAGATTATGTTTTCGCAACAGATCTCAAATAGACAGAACGTTGACGCCCGCAAAGGGTGGCTCCAAGAGTGCGTCGAATACCGCTCTGGTATCGCATGCAAATCATGATGGGTAACTATGTTCATTTTCTTCCAGACCTGGCCAACTAACAATGAACGTTGTCATACATTTGGAACAAAGTTTGGGGCTGAGGTTCGTGCGATCCACTCACGAAGCGTATCAACGCGACCAGTGTCTAGTTTCGGACTTCCAAAACCACCGGTTCCGTAAAGATAAGGCGGTCAAGTAACGAGTTTTGATAGATTTTGGAACTCCTCGCCTGAACCCCCTGACTTATGCGCGTGTTGCACGTCTCTTGAGTCATTGTCGAGTTGATGGCCGCCCACATCCCACACGGATAGCTCCGCGCGCCTGGGACGACTAGCGGAGTCAAATACCTTGGCAACTAGGGAAAGACTATGAAATAGACGACAGCTGTGTCGACTACTCGACTTGTCTGAAGATCGCAATCTTGGCAAACTTTATTTCTGGTGGTTCAGATCAAATCGATTCAGGACCAAGTGTGGTCGGACATTTCGGTGTACCGAAATGTTCGCTTAGTACGACTTGACCGCCATGTATATGAAACTAGCAATGGGGTAAAGTCGCAATTGGGAAGGTAGACGCGAACCAGCGGTGTTGCATTTGTTTCTACACTCATTAAAAACTGTGGAAACTGTATTCTTGCGCTGTGCTCAACCGCATGCACAATCAACAAGCTTGAACTTGCGGGTTGACATCGTCCTTTCTCACGAGTGAACTGTCGAGTGAACCACAAGCAGAGAGTTCGGCCGAAAATGCGCGCGGATTGGCACTTGGCAGAATAATTGCGTGGTCAGACGAACATGATCTGCTGCAGAAGACGTCTTGTGTCTCAGATCGTCTCTTGGGACGAGTCTCGGAACAACCCCACGGAGTCGTGCCGCAGTCGCTTCAGATCGTTTGCGAGTCAGGACTCTGGGGTCATCCCTCTCCGGTACGGCCGCCGGGACCAGACTCCTGGGCCCCGTCATTTAAGCATCATTCACAACTGTACTGTCATGGACCCTTAGTCCGACGGCTTCTAGAATGAGTAGAATGGGTTTGATGGCTTCGTAGTTATAAATGGCCCAGTATTCCCACTCATCTCACCGATTGTCTCTTCAATCCATCAGCAACCCTCATCCACACATCAATAGTTTCACAGAATCTGCAACATGCAGCTGACAAAATTTCTTTTCACGCTGCTTGCAGCTGGCGTCATGGGTCAAAGATGCTCGGAGACTCTGACATACTGCACCGGCTCCGCCTGCCTATGCTTCGCCGATGGCGTTGCTGAAGAGCTCAACAAGATCTGCCAAGCTAAGGGCTTCGAGCGTTCTCTTGGTCCCTCCAAGACCACTGTCGGCACTGTAAGCTTCTCAGCGGAACCTTCTCATACATACATCACTAACATTCTGGTTTAGGCGGAGCGCTGCGACCACCAGTGCTGCACTGGCTAGTGTGGGAGGCATACTCTTATCGATGTTGCGGAATTAGTGTCTTGTTTTGTTCAGCCCAGGCTGTATCTGGGGTCAGCGTAGATTTATATCCTAGAGATAAAAATTTATGCAATCCCTTCCGGGGCTCAATGACTTGCCTCTTCGTTATCGTCAAAGTAACAATGTTGTGTGACTTAGTACCTATCTGTTGTTTGCAGCCCGACTTCGGAAACAACTCCGTTTGTTCCATCCTCCATGGAAGTGTTGTCTAAGTCTAATAGTCCAAAAGCCCAGATCTTATTTCGATGATTAATGTGCGGAGTCTACGGGGACACAGCGCTAGGCCAACCCCCTGTCATGCAGCCATTATCAAATGATGCCCAATCATAACAGTAACAACTACTCAGGAACTAATGGTGTAAGCTCTACAGTTAGCGGGTGCATCAAAAGCTGCGCTAATGCATTCATACATAGACTCAGAAAATAGCTTGCTGTTTTTGATAGAAAATAAGTTGTTGAATTGTCATTTCGCACATATCACTGTCGGCGTACCTCTGTTTCAAAAGTTGGATTAATACAAAACGTTTCTACAACAGAGTTCTCTAAATTACTATGAAGCTCAGTTCTTGTGGCCGTTGCTTTGTTGGGGGATCTCGATGTGATGGTTTGAGAAGTTGTCCACCAGGTCATCCCACATCTTAGGATCATGCTCATGCTTTTCCTTGCTGTTCCATGCCCAGTCAGTAATAGTGAGAGCTCTGCTGGTCTCGAACATGAAGGCAATGGAGCCATGAGAGATTTGCATAACGGGAGGATCCTCCTTTGACGCAGCAGCAAATTGCTCATAAGCAACCCCGTGCGGGACGAAGCCGCACTCAAAAGAGATGCTACCAGGCTGGAACTCATCGGACCGTCCACCATACTCTCCGTAGATAAGGCCCATGAGCTCGGAAGCGCAGTTTCGGTGGTAGTAAGGGGGTCGGTAAGTGTGGGAAGCCACGTCCCAGCGAGGGGAAAAGATCAGGAAATCCGCCAGTGGCGCCGTTGGGTCGCGAGACTTTGCTGTAAGAACACAGAAGATAGACGGGTCGATGTGGTCAACGGAGATAGATCCGACGTTGACGAACTTGGTCAGGTCGTACTTATAAGGAACGTAGTTGCCGTGCCAGGCGATAACGTCGAATGGGCAGTGGCGCTGAGTGCTCTTAAAGAACTTGCCTCCCAGCTTGTAGACGGTCTCCCACGGGTCGTCCTTGGTGACCTCGTATGCGGCGACGGGGTGTAGAAAATCCCGGGCGTTGGCCAGGCCGTTTGCGCCGAGGGGACCCAACTCGGGTAGTTCCCAGTTGGAACCCCAGATCTCGAGGATATATCCACGGGTGGGTCCCTCGACCTTAACCTTGAAACGGAGGCCGCGTTGGATGACGCAGATTTCGCCCGGTTGCACATACAAATGACCGAACTCGGTCTGAATGTCAAGCGCGCCCTGTTGAGGCACAATGAGCCAGTCACCGTCGGAGTTTACGAACGCCTTCTTTGACATGCTCTTGTTGCAGAGGAAAACATGTGTGGCGAGGCCTTCTCTCAGCGTGGGGTCGCCGGAACCAGCAACAGTCTTGAGTCCGTCAACGAAGTCGACTTCCTCACCCTCAGGAATGGGGTATGGCTTCCATGCCAACTGGGTGGGCGAGATGTGGACACGTGGGTTAATAGGGATGAAAGTTGACTCTGTGTCTTTGTTGTCAGGCAGGGAAGTCTGAAGTTCTGTTAATTCTAAGCCCCTGGAACTCCCACATCGATGCAAAGATGACACTTACGAAACCCTGGTGAGCTACAGCAGGCCGGGATCGGTAAAGCCATGCCTTCTTGTTCGCATGTCGGGGCGCGACGAATGCAGACGCGGTGATCTGCTCGGCGTAGAGACCATATCGGATGCTTCGGGGGCTGTTCTGCCCCTGTGGGATGGTGCCGGGAATAGCCTCAGATTCAAAGCTGTTTCCGAGACCAGGCTGGTACTTGTATGGGTCATTGGGTCGGGTCGCAAAAGACGGGATGGTGCCGTCTTTCTGGCTCGCCGCCCAGTGAAAGGCGTTCTGAAAGTCCTTCGGGGTGAGAGCTTGGGCTGCCATGATGCTTCGTGATGAGTGAAGTTGACGATCAAATGCTCAGACCGTGTGTTCCCTTCCAGCTAAATAGCGCAATTCTTAGTGTGCTTTCAAATTCCTTGGTAACCGTTTCAATGCCTGTGGACGGCAAAGTTCACCCCACGTGGAGTGTTACGGCACTTACTCCACATGCACACTGACAGCCCGGCAATTGAGCTCTGCAATTGGTGTGGGGTCCGTCCATCGTGACAGCTCCAAGCCTGGTGGACTCTGACACGAACAAACGCCGCGGGACTCCGTCCTACTTGCGTGGGGGTCTGACGGAGCGAAGTGTAACGAATGTGGGCGCAGAGGACGACCGTATTCTGGAATGAGACTGAGGCTGGATTTATCAAACGCACAAGCCCGAAATGCTACTGGCCATGCTGCTTTGCATCCTGAAGATTGAGTTTCACCAACATTCCTTGCTGCAGGAAAGCCAAACTCTGTCGCCATGGCATTTATTCTATTTGTTGTCTTACCCTTGATTGCATTTTTATCGTTCAGCATCGTCTCCTACAGAAACTCTCGCCCTCCCAAAAACTACAAATCAGTTCCCGGGCCAAAGGGACTGCCTCTAATCGGTAACACCCATCAACTGGGGAAGGCGCCGCAACGTCAACTCCAGAAATGGGCCAGCGAAAATGGCGAGCTTTTCAAGATCAGGCTCGGCTGGGAGAACTGGGTCTTTGTCAATAGCCCTGAAGCGGTCCGAGAAATATTCGACAAGCAATCTGCAAAAACATCAGGCAGGATGCCTATGCCGGTCGTATCCGACCTCCTTTCTGGGGAAAACCGACTGCTTCTCCTGACATATGGCACAAAGTGGAGGCAGCTGAGAACCATTGTTCACAAGCTGCTGACACCGAAAGCATCGGAGACTTACAGACCGTCGCAAGATTTCGAGGCGAAGCAGTTGCTTTTCGACCTTGCAACCGGCAACGATGATCAAGAAAGCTTTTACTTGCATGTTCGCAGATACACGACTTCTGTCGTGTTGACAAGTACATACGGTCGACGAGTTCCAGCATGGGTTAGACAAGTCGCTTCATTAGAATCTCCGAATATCCACTGACTGATGAGCCAGGACTGCGACGACATGCGAGAGATATACCAACTCCTGAAAGACTTCTCTGAGGCAGCAGAGCCTGGTGGGTTCGTAGCCGACTTATTCCCACCACTGGCCCAGATTCCATCCTGCCTGCAATGGTGGAGGCCAAGCGCTATTGCGGCATACAACCGGCAGAAAAGGACGTGGATGCGCTACTGGGATGAACTGAAATCTGCTGTAAATCAGAAGAAAGCTCCCGAGTGTTTCGTGAAGCACTTCATAGAGACAGATTTTGAGAAGCTTGGAATTAGCGATGTTCAGGCTGGTTTCGTGGCAGGATGTAAGTACCGACTTCCGCGTCCTTATCAAGAACAAGAGGCCGTTTCGTGTGGCTAACCTATTTGTAACCCTCTAGCAATGATTGAAGCAGGCTCAGAGACCACTTCATCTGCACTCAACAGTGCAATTTTATATTTGTCAGCCCACCCAGGCGTCCAGGACACAGCCAACGCTGAGCTCACGAAGATTGTTGGAGACGACCGATCTCCCACTTTCTCTGATGAGGCTAATCTGCCATACATCCGGGCCATGGGCAAGGAAATCCTTCGCATCCGACCTGTAACGAACATTGGAAGTCCCCATTACACGACAGCGGACATTTTCTACAAAGACTATTTTATCCCCAAGAACACTGTGGTCGCTATCCCACAATATATCCTCCATTACAGTTCAGAAAAATGGGACAACCCAGAAGCCTTCGATCCGTCGCGATACTTGTCTTATCCAGAGAAAGCAGGCTTCTACGCCGCCCAAGGAGACGCCAAAGGCCGCGACCATTTCGACTTCGGCGGGGGCCGGCGCATTTGCCCCGGGATGCATCTGGCAGAAAATAGTCTCTTTGTCACCCTTGCCAAGATTCTGTGGGCTTTCAAGATCGAGCCGGCACTAGATCCAAGTGGCAACCAAATCTCCGTAGATCTCTCTGATGATGCATATGAGCCGGGGGTCAATACTCTGCCCAAACCGTTCAAGGCTCGGTTCGTCCCGCGGAACACGCGACGGGCAGAAGTTCTGAAAGCCGAATGGGCTCAGGCGCAAAAGGAAGGATTTTACTTGGGAAACGTAAAGGTGAATACGGATGGCATGGTTGTTGGGTGACGTTGAGGGACGGAGTAGGACGGAAACTGAGCCTCCAGCAGTCCGTCTCTTCGAGTCAGTGGCAGCGTTTCGTCCCAGCAACTGCATCGTCAAGCGCCGCAGGCTTCCATGGATCAGATGGATACCTAGACCAATTAAAACCCAATTAGATACGAGCATTTGCAATGCCGAGTGTGCTACACATCTGGTGACGGAGATCTGCTCCACAGATTTCCCCGCAGTGTCCATTACTGGCACTGTTAATAAGATATTATTGATCACCGGCAGTAGTAGCGCGGCCCGCGAGCTATCCCCGCGTCCGTCTTGGCGGGGTGGCGATCGCAGCGAGATGCGTTGTCCCGATCTTTCTCGTGGGTCAAACTGGCCTGTTTACCGTTTTCTTATCAACTCATTCATTTCACTTTCGCGATAGCCTCCCAGTCTACGTCTTTGACGAAGACATGTGCAGACACCGCGCGAAAGTTCCGAGTACTGATGTCTTCCGCAATACCCCTGTCACCCAACCCCAACGCGGAAACCGGCCCGCCTGCGACGCCTCCGGATGCCAGCGCCGGGGTCAAGCGCTCGCGGCGTGAAAGTAGACAGCATAGATGCGCTTACTGTCCGAAGGTTTTCAAGCGCAGCGAGCATTGCATCCGGCATGAACGTAGTCACACGAACGAAAAGCCTTACTCGTGCCAGTATTGCCATAAATGCTATGCCCGGAAGTAGGCTCGTCTCAGTTGCTATTTGATGGTGCCGTTTGACTGACGATGTTCTTCAGAGACCTAGTCACAAGGCATGAACGGACACTTCATGCAGATGCCGCCGCCGTCACAGTCGGGGGCCATTTGGGAGAAGAGTCTCAGTCGGAAGATACATCGAGCGAGGTGGAAGACGAACACCCTCCAAATGCTCTAAACCGATCTCTAAGAAGACAAAGTCTATTTTCACCAGAGAAGCGCCGCAAGAAGAGTCCCCTTCCAACAACAAGGGATGCCGGGAGTATTACTGTCGCAACTGACACTGAAACTATCGCAACGGTTGAGCTAGACCTGGCTGAAGGGAACGAGCTGGTACCCCATGGAGTACCAAATCTGTCAGAGCCTCGGACCGAACAACAAACAGATCCAAGACCGTTGGATTCTATGGGCTTCGCGACCGAAGACATCGCTGCATCGTTCCTAGACGCATCGTTCCCTTGTCCGATCCCGCCTTCAGTATTACCTCTGCCGGATGGGGCCCTTGATTTCTCCCAAGATTTGGGGTTTCTGAACTCTCCAAGCTGGCTCGCATTTGGTCTGCCAGACGATCTCAATTCTGCGTATGACGTGCAACTGAACAATTGTCTCGATACTGCTACGAGAACGGCGGCGAACGAAGTGTCGCCAAACTCAACAGCATGCGACTCAGATCTCTCTATGGCCGACCCCGAGCAAGTGAGTACAACAATGGGGCAGCAGACCTCATGTTGTTTACCATATGGCAAAAGAGCATCAGCAGCTTTGATAGATAAAGATGCATATGCTTGCATCTATGACGAGCTTTCAAGCCAAGCGGCGAAAGGTCGAGCATTGAAAGACCTGCCCACACTAAAAACATGTCAAAACTTCCTTGCGAGTTATTTGGGAAGCTTTCACTGCCACTTGCCTATTCTTCATTTGCAAAGTCTTGCTCTAGGGAAGGTTCCCAGTGCTCTGATTCTAGCGATGTGCAGCATTGGCGCGTTGTATCGACTAGATCGGCGCCGAGCACGTCGTCTGTATGACTTGGCTAGAGTATTGGTCGAACCGGTAAATGTCTCTTGCGGCCTAGGTTGAACCCATGGGGACTTGCTAATCTACATCAGGTCGTCATAAAGGACTTCCCGCTGTGGTTCACGCAAACTAGATTTCTCTTGACCTTTTATGCTACCTTCAGCGGTGACCAGGACTTGGTTTCAACTTCCACCGATGAAAGTGGATTTTACAACCTGGTAAGATTTTCAACCTTTCTTCATGAATCCTGGTTAAAGGCTGACTTTCCACCTAGATATACAATCAAGCACGCAATAAGCTCAACAGCGAGAAAGCCAAACTCTCCACGATGGAGTGGTCACGCTGGATTGAACGTGAATCATGGAAACGAGTGCTTGGGGGGATATATGTTGCAGGCACTCTGAGAATGGTCATTTATGGCATCAACCCCATCTTCAACGCATCGAACGATTTGGAAGTGGAATGCTTCCATGAGGAAACCCTATGGAACGCACAATCATCTAGCGAGTGGCTAAGTCTACGGCCAAAGCATGAACACCAGGAGGTCGGCACCATGAGGGACCTGGTGGAAGGCGTTCTATCAGATGACCAGAAGCGCAGCAGACTTGATATCGCTCGAGTCTCTCATTTCTCTTTGCTCATACTCACACACGCCGTCATGGTACATATGCGTCAGCTCTACCAGATCTCACAGACGTCCGCTCTCTGCGCGTTCTCCAGTCAGTCGTTCCTCGGCCAGTCTCTATTGAAGACGGGCTTAGAATCTCTTTCGAGGTGTTACAACTTACTTCAAATGCCTCAACAAGACCGGCTCGAAGACCTGGATGACAAGGAGATTGTCTCCCTACGTTTCTCATCTTATGGCATCCTCAGAGCCGCGTACATCCGACTGTTTGACATCACTACAGGGTTCGACCGGCTCACTTTGATGGCTGAGGATCCCAAAGTCATTGAAACATCGGTCGCGATTTTGGCAGAAGCGCCTCTCGAAAGAGACCATTTTCTTCTAGACGCCGTGGAGAAAACACTGGAGGGGTTCCAGATTCCATTCAGGATGGGACACATGCTGATGCGCAAGACTGCCGCGTTCCGATGGAGTATTGAACACGCAGTCGCAGCTTGGGATGCCGGTAATACTGATGAGAACCTTCCTTAGGCTTTGGGCTAAGCTTTATAAACAGGACTATTCGTCACCAAATGGGTGCACTCGGTGGAGATTGATGCTATAAATGGCATTGAACCAACCAGGGCAGAGACTGAGCTGCTCACGGCAATGAAAGAAGTTCTCGAAGAGGCGGACTATGATCCAGAGGAGAACAGATCGTTTGCGGCGGGGCTTGCTCGGACCTGGAGTCTTTTCTTGCAAGATGTAAGTCTCGCGAGCTCCGGAATCCCTCCTCGAATGCAAGAACCATGGCTAACAAGTCTCGGGATAGGTATGGGTTTGGGGCATCACTGTGCGCATGGGAAAGGTTTTGGAACACCTGGCAACTGCATATGAAAACCACAATGAAGCACAAAGGCAGAAATGACAAGATCTTGCGGCCTAATCAATATGCAAGCTTTCACAAGATGCAGCGTTGGAAACTCTTTTCAGCGACTAATTGGTTGCATTTGGCGACGTAGACAACTGAGCATGCTCAAATGTTTCGTCTTACTCAAAGGCTCGATTCCTTGGTCTTAGAACCAAGTCTTCGCTCTTCAGCTGTATTCCCTGGTTCAATAACCAGTGGCAAAAGCTTGTGCTCTCAGCAGACCTTGAAAAACCATTGGGAATACTAATCTGCAGCCTGGTTCCTATTAATAGCTAAATTCCCTCTTAAACCCAACCCAGCTCGTTTTCAGAGGCTTTGACCGAAATGATCCTGCCTATGTTATGAATTTATGATGATAAAAGGAACGCAATTTACTACTGGTAACTGCGGTTCGACTTGCCTAAGTAATTTGGGCAATGTGGGGTACATAGCGGGAACCGGATCAGGCCGCAGGAACACCACGGCCCGGGGCGGCTCCCGAGATTGGAAGTGGGGGTAAAGCGAAGCTGCACGCCCGGGTTCCCGATGTGGGGTAATGTGGGGTAATGTCCCGTCGCTTCTCCGGGAGTTTCTTCGGCAATTCAGCATGCGGGGTCGGAGGGCTGCCAGAGGTTCCGGAACACCCGCTGAAGCTCCTGGCTACGGTCTTTACAGGTTCTATCTAGAAGTGAGTTCCAAGTGCTTTCAACATTGTGGTTGTGGCTGAAACGAAGTGTTTGAGGGGCCTATGCAAAGGTCTGAACCGCACCAATCCGGATAGAACCTCAAGCCTTCCGTCAACTTGGGTGACTCTTGTGTCTGAATCGTTTAAGCCGCAACCAACTTTGCCGTCTGACTTTATCCTTAATCCGACCGCACACTTCGAAGATCAGATGGCTTCTACTACAATCTTCCAGCATCCTCTGATCGGAGATATCAAGGCAAGCTCCACGGAAGATGTGATCCAATTCTTAGGTATCAAGTATGCGAGCCTCAATCACTGGTTTGACAACGCAAAACTTGTCGAGTACGACGGGAAAGGCCTTAGTGCCATTCGTCATGGGTGGGTGAGCCAGCAGCCTGATGGGATGAGGCCACCGGAGCTAACTGAGAACACCAGGCCACAAGTGATATCTGATCCCGAGGGAGTTCATAAAGAACACTTCATCATCCAGAAGACCCTCCCAGTCAGTGGCCATCCAGGCATCTCTGGAACAGAATGTCTCAACTTGAATATTGCCGCACCCACAAACTCCTCCGAGGGCCAGTTGCTTCCGGTGATCGTTTTCATCCACGGCGGTGCTTTCATCACAGGGTCAAACTGGTGGCCGCAGTACGACTTGAACCGGATCGTTCAGCTTTCCATCAAGCAAGGCCAACCTCTGATCGCAGTCAGTATTAAGTGCGTATGATCTCATCAATATCTTCTGACGCAGCATTGACGGTTCATCATCATAGCTACCGTCTGGGAGCTCCGGGATTCTTGACTTCAGACGAACTTCGACAGGAGGGTTTCAAGAGCAATCAAGGCCATCATGACCAAAGAGTTGCTCTTCAATACGTCAAGAGGTACATCTCCGGCTTTGGCGGTGATCCTCACAAGATTACAGTGATTGGTGAGAGCGCCGGCGGAAGTGAGTTTACCCCCAATTGCATCGCCTTCTTGAAGCAGACAGGCTGCAGCGAAGAGCCAAGCATCTAACGTGTCTTTTACTAGTTTCAACTAGTCGTTTGCTTTACTCGAATGATGATGCACCGTCTCAGTTGGCTGTGCTAAGCGGTGCGCCCCCGTCGCTCCCTCCTATGGATGTCTCAGCCGCCGAGGAAGCTTATCGTGGAGCACTCAAATCCCTCGGCGCCGAAGACCTTACTCCGAGCCAGCAAGTTGAGGCTCTGAGGAGACTTTCACCTGAAGAGCTCCTTGAGAAACTCGACAAGAGCCTTCAATTTTTGCCCGTGCTGGATGCAGCTACTGTACCTTTCGTGCCGACTTTCAAGGCAGTAGAAGCCAAAACGTCCATCCCCGACAACACCCCTTGCAAGGCCATCTTTGTTGGCTATCTTCCTGATGATGTACGTAGCCCAAGTCATGAAGCGCGAAAAGTTATCTAACCAGCGATGAACAGGCGAGCATCTTCGGCCTCGCCGGACTAATCCAGCGGAAGCCTGGTATTGGTGCTTCGTTCCAGAAGTCAATTGAGTCATCCTTCTCGGATCACCCCGACAAAGCTACTAGATTGCTGAAAGCCTATGGAATCAGCGAAGATACCAACGATGAAGATGCCTTCAAAGGTGTCATAAGGTTCGCATCAGACATTGGCTTCCAGGCACCGGCCCGTTCGTGGGCTGCCAGCTTTCCTGGCGACTCATACCTCTTTGAGCTGGCCGAGGCAAACCCTTGGGAAGGTCCTTTCAAAGGCTATGCCACCCATGTGCTAGATGTTGCACTCCTGTTCCAGAACTATAGAGAGCATCTGGACGCGAAGCAACAAGCCTCTGCAGAAGCTTTTGCTGCAGACATCATCACTTTTGCGCACGGCAAAGCGCCGTGGAAGAAGTATCGAGATGGAGGCGGCCTGGGCGTATATCGAAACGGCGTTAGAACTTACGAAGAAGGCCCTGGAGTTATCTCGGAACAGTATCAAGTGCTGATGGAGGTGAGCCAAACCGTCGGTTTGGATTTCGTGTTGGGCGCTTGGACGAAGTTTTTTTTATTCTCTTAACTGGCAGAAGTGTATCTACTTGAATCGCTTTGAAAGACAATCTTGCATAGGCATTTCCACAGGGTGTTCAAATGATTCATTCGTTTGATGTTCTAGAACTCGGGGGTCGCCGTGTGTGATTTGTGGGGGAAGCTCCGTCGTAGGGCAGAATTGCCTGCCGGCGACGACCGGAGCAGGCGGAGTTGGGGGGCTTTGCATGCGGGGTCGGGATCGGGAGCGGCAATTCAGACGCATAAAACCGGGTAGATTGCTCGGCTTGATTTCTTCTTCGATGCCGGTTTGCCATGTTGACACCCCTTTCTTGAACATCGGATTTTCAAACACGAACAAAAGTCTGTTGCTTAGAGCAATATTCCGCCCAATTATCAAATCATCTCGCTGCCGAGGCACAAGGCAGAATTGCTGAATTGGCCATGACTCTGCTGCGACATAATCACTCTAGTCTCGGCGCAACCCTCGTCGGGATTGAACGCCCGTTGGTTGCGCACTTTCGGGGCATACCATATGGCCGTATTCCGTCGAGATTCACGGCTCCCGAGCCCGTCGAGAGCCTGCCACAAGAGCTGGATTGCACGCATTTCGGGTTGTCACACTTTCCCCGCCGAACCGGCTCTTGACTCGGGACCCGCAGTCTGACCAACAATCTCACCAGACCACGATGTCCTCAAGTTCCCATCGATGTTGGGCATCTCTTACGCATACCACCGCACCACGTGCTTCCCGTAGAAGCCGAAGACGAGTTCAATTGTCTCAACTTGGATGTCACGGTACCCAAAGCGCGACTCGGGACCACTGCCGGCGGGAGGTTACCTGTGCTAGTCTGGATTCACGGTAGACCTCCCGATACGAGGGCATCATCATCGTAGGTTTGCTGACCGTATTTTTCGTGAAGGTGGCTCGCAGGCCGTGACTTTCGGCAGCGCCGCTTCGGGTCTCTGTGGTAAGCGCTTACTTTGTCTCAGTTCATGCAACTCGACTCACGAGGCGTACAGACACGACGAAGATTGTCGAAGACTCTGTACGCATGGGACTGCCCATCATTGCCGTCGCCATTCAGTACAGACTCAACATCTTTGCATTCGGTGATGATGACAGCTCAGTAAACCTTGCTTTGAAGGACCAAGCGCTGGCGTTGCAATGGGTCCAAAGGCATGTTGCTGCCTTCGGCGGCGATCCTGTAAGTGATGCCACCGTGTTGGTTGTGATTCAATTAAGAGCCGCGCTGAAAGTTACGCACAGAAAGCCGTTACTCTTGCGGGGGAGAGTGCAGGAGCAGTTTACTGCCACGCACACATGGTGAGCAAGGCGCCGTTGAATCAATGCATTCTGGCATCCGGGTCTCTGCATCTTTCACCCCCTCAACCGCAAGAAAGGGCCGCTGCATTTCGCTCTAATCTCAAGCATCAATTACGCGATTTGGGCAAGTTGGATTTGCGCACAGCTCCTGCTGATGTTGTAGTAGAAGCATTGAAGAGATCCGAGATCCAGTCTTGGTTCCTTCAGATGGAGTCGTCACTTGAAGGATGGCAGGAGAGCTTGGGCGAGGCAAACCGGCTGATGATCAGTGATGTTCAGAACGAGGTCAGTGGGCTCGAAAGAAAACCCCCAATTAAGTACTGACCTGTGTATAAGTCTGTCCTCTGGCGCGATGGCATTTGGTCAATGGGGGTCAGTGACATTGTCAGCACGTTTGACATCGCAGGAGAACATCGCGACAAGCTCAAGCAAGCGTATAACATTTACCCGAATAGGCCGTCCTCGTGCAAGCTTGGGGCGCTGGACTTCATCAACGATTACAAGTTCTTGCTCCCTATTCAGGAGATGGTTCAGCTCTGTAAACGCGCCGAGACGCCCGTGTACCGAAGTCTCATTGATGAGGCCAACCCTTGGCAGCCATCGAATGGAGCGCATCACGCGATCGATCTGATCCTCCTGTTTGGCGGTTTCGACTCGTCATTATCTCCAGCCGCCAAGGCGACTGGCGAAGAGATGCGCAGATCGTGGATTCGGTTCATCCATTCGCAGGAGCCTTGGTCTCCGATCTCAACCGCTGCCTTTGGGCCCTTTGGCATGTTTCAGGAGCTCGATGACACCGAAGTAAGATCGCGAAGGCGCATAGATCAGGCGAAAGTCTTGCAAAGCGTTGGATCGCAGGCGCTGGACAAAGTGTTTTTGGCTCTAGCGGCAGGAAGAATCAGTCTTCTGAATTAAGGCACGGCAGCCGCCAAGGACTCAAGGATTCCCCGAATTGGAATTCGCTCGGATCTTCTGTCTCAACTGCGCAAACGCCTATTGCCTTCATTGGCAATTGATGATGCACTCCCACCGGCTGCTTTGCAGCTTTGAACATTCTAGTGGTCTTTGCTGGCATCATAGTCACCCCACACGAGCTTTGTGTGCTGCGTTGAATTAGTCTTTACTTTCTAGACAGCCTTAAAGAATACTGGCCCAGAGTTCTAAGAATTTGCCACCGCAGTTGACACCCTGTCACCCCCACTACCAGCAAACCACCAACAACAGTTGAGCTTCAAGACGAATGTGGTGATAGATCTAATCTAATCAATTAGACGTTGCGCTATGTGGGGGAAAGAACGGGAAGGTGACATCGCTGCTTGTGGGGGGTGTTGGTGGAGGTTAACTCCGACGCCCATTGCCCAATGTGGAGGGTGAGAGTGGTGGCCGATGAGGACGCGGGGGACGGGGATCATGTGAGTATGGTTGAGACATTGGACGAGTAAGTGAATACTTCGTCCAACAGGACAATCTGTAACAACTCTTCTATCTAAAAACACACAATCGGCATGCCGAAGACTCGTAGCCGCACCTGCAAGACGACAACAACATCGTATCCGCGACTCATCGACCTACATCCTGCATCTCGGCAGGCCGATACATACACTAGTTTAGGGCGTGAAAGACACCTTAGTCATGTCTGTAGGGCCGAAAAATGTAAGAAAGCTAATCGGCTTTCAATATCTAAGCTTTGACTGACATGAAAGTATAGGTTATCATCGTCGGGGCAGGCCCTGCCGGACAGCTATTAGGGCTGATGTTGGGGAAAGATGGCATTCCTGTCACGATCATCGAACAGAGCTCAAAGCTTGACGACAAACCTCGGGCCACGCACTATGCTCCCCCAGCAATGAAGGTTCTGAATCGCGCCGGGCTTGGTCATCGCGCGCGTGAGCTCGGTTTCCTGCCCGATAGGGTGGCATGGCGCAAGCCAGACGGGACATCAATCGCCAGTCTCAGCAACAAGATCCACGGGGACGATCCAGATCGGCTGCTCGCACTGCCCTTGTGCGATCTGGCGCAGCTCATATACGACGAATCGAAGGATCTGCCAACAGTCACTTACCTTTTTGATCATCGTGTGACGGGCATTGGGCAGGACGAGAAGAGGGCCTGGGTTGATGTAGAGAACTGCAAAACCGAGGAAACTCGGGAACTATTCGCCGAGTACATTGTCGGATGCGACGGAGCTAATAGCATCGTCCGGCGGCGTTTATTTGGGGACACGAATTTTCCAGGTAAAACATGGGACGAGCAGATTGTGGCGACAAATGTAAGTTTCCAGTGACACATTCTTCGCTGGCTCAAAGTATCGTCGGGACTAACCACCGCGCCGCATCTACTAGGTATACTACGACTTTGATCAGTTCGGATACACCGACTCAAACTTCATCTTGGATGCAGAAGACTGGTTCATGGCGGCGAAAATCACCAAAGACGGTTTGTGGCGCGTGACATACGGAGACGTCTCCGGGCTGTCGACGGAGGAAGTCATCGCCCGGCAACCCGAAAGGTTCAGGAAGATACTCCCAGGGCAGCCTGAGCCCAACCAGTACAAGCTCGTCAGCATTGGGCCGTACAAAGTCCATCAACGCTGCGCCGAGAAGATGCGTGTCGGCCGGTTCCTGCTTGCTGCAGACGCAGCGCATCTTTGTAACCCGTTGTACGTCTTACCTATCTAAGTAAGCCTTTCATCGCGCATTGATACTGACGGACCGGCGTCCGGTAGTGGGGGCCTCGGCCTGACCGGCGGCATCGTCGATATCGGAGGGCTCTACGAATGTCTCTCGGGAGTCTTCACTGGCAAGGCGGACGAAAGCATCCTGGATGTCTACGACGACGTACGCCGCCAAAAGTACAGAGAGATAATCGACCCTGTATCCAGCGATAACTTCCGACGAATGTTTGCAGTGCCTGGTGACAAGGTACTTGAGACCGATGAGTTCCTAAGGCTGTGCAAAGAGGCCGAATCAGATCAGGAGAAAGCGAGGGAGATGACCAAGGTGAGTTTGGATGACAGGCCACCCAGCATTAGGGTTTGCTGAATTTTTCCGCCGACTTACTGATCTTGGGATAGGGCGCTCAAGCACTGGGCTATGACTTTACGCAGCACTACAACACGAAGACCAACGGCGTCAACGCCCACGTTAGTCCTCATTGAGAGAGAGTCATGCGCCGCAGCAGTGTGCTTCTTGCCCTGCGCAGGGCAAGTGTTGCCGACTCAAGCTAAACTTGGTCAAAAGATAGTCCAGATGGAGGAGAGCAGGGCAGCATGAGGCTCGAGGCTGAATTTCGCAAGCTGCTCCTCGGGTTGATGAGTGTTTGTCTCTGCATGAACTGCCACCATAACCATTGTCTTGGAAATGTGTAGCCTTGTCGCGATTCGTCCGTTGTATGCCGTAGCCCTATCACTGAAATGCCGACAAGTTGACTTTCTCACACGTAACCGGCAAATGACGCCGCGGAAGAGCTGGGTTTACTAAGCTTCAATCAACGCACAGAGACTGGTTGAGCTGAGCTTTACCTGGAACGAACTTGGAAGCGGACAGAAAGTCAAAAAGGATTGGATGTTGAAACGGGGACCGCAAGCTGATCCGTTTAATGTGTAGCAGGGCGAGGAGCAAACTCGGGGTTCCTCTATGCAAATCAAGGAAGGACCAAGCAGAAGCTGTCAAACGGACCCGACAACGAGGTAGTCGAAGGTAGTAGGTTGCCCAACTTTGCCTGCCCGGCTCACGGATCTCAACAGCACACGCTCCCGTTGCCCTCCCACATCCCTGGAAGCTTCCCAGCGGCGGTAGGTTCCGGCAATGCAGGTACGCTAGCAACGGTCAGAGAACATGTAGGCCCTTGTGGATGCCATGACAAACTCCTTCTAGAGTCGGGGCAGGCTCCGCAAGAAGCAGGTCGTTTTTCGATGGTTGAACTTTAAAAAAGCCTTCTTTGTCGCGGAGCGGTCCGACAAGGGATTCGGAGGGTTGAACCTGCAACGTCGAGGTCATGTCTGAAGGGGAGCTTGCTCGCTCGCTCTGCTCGTCAGCCGCGGTTACTCACAGAGGTTCAAGGACTGAAGCGCGCGAGCGCGCTCTTCTCCTTGTGCCAAGGCTGAGTTCGGGGTCGAGGCCTGATCCCGTGGATGCCCAAAGGAGACACGTGAAACAATGCCTGCCCGGAACAGGGCATAGCAGCCTACGAAAAACGAAGTTGTACGAGGGAAAGGACGTCGGGGAGGACTGAACGGCAGCGGCTCAAGTGGTAGTATTAAGGTTTGAGGCGTCCCCGAGGGCGTTTGACGGCAATTGCAGCCCCTCGAAAGACTGCCCACCGGCGGCTTCTTCGGGCGGGTTTCCAGTCATGTTCAAGGGGGCGGCCGGGAAGCCGGCCGAATCCTTCGAAGGAACACACAGAGAGAAGGCCCGCAAACAACAAGGTAAGGGGTGAGTAGAGAAAGAGTGAGAGAGAGAGAAACGGCGGATAAAAGAGCAGCCCTAACAGAGATTTGTGGCTCAGACTGGCTGTTTCCATGGAACCTTACCGGGTCGGGGATGACGTCGGCTAGCCGACGCCACGGAAACTCTATTCATATGACGCCCTTTTTTTTTCGGCTGTATTTCTCGGTTTCTTCTTGGCTAAGCCCGCTGAGCCCCTGTTTGTTACTCGGTCCCCAGCTTCAGTCATATGTGACCAGACATGGGCTCCATCGCGGTTGATAGGCAGCTAGTCAGACTCGTCGAGCAGACCGCGAGAAACCTGCGGGCGCCGACACGTTTTTTAGTACTCAAAAACACGTGAGAGACGTAGTCGTACAAGCCGTTTGCAAGTGTGGCGGTGATGGCGTTGCTAACAGTCCTACAACGGCAAGGTGCGTGATGCCGAGGCGGATCGTTCTGCCCAGTCCCACCCCTTCCGCGTCGGAAATTCTGCCCACGCAGCAAAATGGTTCTGTCTGCCCATCGACGATCCCTGCTCTACCAGGTTAGGCTGGCGTTTGATGGGCTAGACTCTGGGCGACGGCTGCTTCGCTCGCTCGACTGATGCCACACGCACCGCCAGAGACGCACACCACCCACGCACTCCCTCTCACACAGGCTTCAGCCGTGAAATACACACATACACACACCTACCTGCCACACACAGGGACACACACACGCTCCAGAGGAACAGAGAGAGACTAAGACAGGCTCGGCTTGCCTTGCTTTGGCACATTCGACCCCACCTCCCAAGAGTGACCTGAACGAACAAGAAGTGGACCCTGAATATCTCTCACTGCATTCTGTTCTCCTTCTCCGCCATTAAAACTGTGCTGGCTCCTCCCACACTTTGCGGTGACACTGGAAGTTGATGCCTGGTGCTGCTGCCCGCCCGTAGCAGTCCAGTCATGATACCCAGTAATCAACCGTTTGACAACCAAAGGAACAAGCTTCGATCCGTTCCTTCTTGGGCACAGTCTCTTGTCCCTTTTCCCCAACCGTCTTTTTCTCGGGTCGTCTTCCGTGGTCGACCTGCCATGACACTGCGGTAAACCGTTGACTGTCGACTAGTTGCTATTACCCTATATCGGACCAGACCAGACTCTTTTCCGTCAAGTGTCTGGCTATTTTTTTAACACCTGCAAACACCAAAAAATCAATCCTTACCGCCAAGGGAAACAACAGATCATGGCATCCCCTGAACAACAGATGGACTCGCTGCGAGAGAACCTTAGCCGCGTAATTCTAGACCAACTTGCGGAAACACTGCGGGATTATCCGTCCGGCAGCCTATCGAACCCGGTCCTCCGATTTGAAGCCTTCATTCAGGATGGCGAGACGGAGACACAGGGGCGATCACCCCGCTCTCCAGTCGTCTCGGTAAGTTGCAACTCCTCGGATCTCGCGGGCTGGAGAGCTGCTTTACTGCTGCTGCTGCTGCTGCTGCGCGCGCGCGAAAACACGTTCCCTGCAGTTGATAAAAAGACTCTGTTGCACATTAAAATCTTCAGAAGATGGGAGCCAATTTTTCCGATTCGATGAAGATGATGAGGTCGAATTGCCAGCGCTGTTTTCCTCCCGGGGTTGTGGGTTGTTATCGTATCAGCCATAGTCAGAGTTGGTTGATTACGAGGGGTTTTGACAGCTAACCCGCCACAAACATATAGAAAATGGTCGATTTATCCGGCATTATATCACAGAGCGCGACACAGAGTCCGAATACGAGTAATCTCGGAAGAGAATCAAACGATGTAGCCACACCGCCCATTCTCGCCGGGCATGGCCATCCGGTGATGGAGGATCCCGGCGCATCGAGCAGCAACCAGGCGTTGGTACATTTACCGGCGCGACGTCCGCCAACCCAACTCGCGCCACCCATCGACGACGGAGGAGCGGGACCGTCATCTTCTCGGAAGAAAGGAACAGGATCTCTACGGCCTATCAGAGGAGTTGGTCGTGTTATCGAGGAGGAGCCTGACACCCAGCGTCAGATGCAGGTCGCCAACAGTTTTCCAAAGCGCGCAAAGATCCAAGCGGACGTAGTCTTTATCCCCCAGCAGTCTTCCATCGACAAATTCGTGGTAAGCATCTGGGAACAGATCCACGGCGGCATCAGCCTGGACCCGCAGAGTCTACTCGAGCAGTGGCAGTTGACGGCGACGGCGGCAACGGCAACCATCAACAATGCTGGTAAGATTCACGTTCCCGAACAGCTCGAGCTGGGTCTCTTGCAGCCGCCTACCGTGATTGATGGCACGATGGCCGAGGTGGACATGGAGGGAACCTTCAACCGCAGCAACATCTTTTGCCGAAAAGTCACGCAGGCCAGCCGCGCGTGCCGCTCGATCGAGGTCATTGTCCAAGCGCGATGGATCGAGCACTTTGACTCGTACGTGGATCTCCTCGCCATCACGAACCCGGGCATGTCTCCGACGAAGCGCCGGAAGGCGGCTCTGATCGAGGCGTGCAACGACTTTGGATGGTCAGAGAAGGAACTGCGTAACAAGATGGCCATCTGGCGCGGTTACAAGGAAATCAAGGACGCCGGCGGCTGGGCTGCGCTTGTTTTCGCCGGAATGGGTCTTTACCGCTTCTGCAAGTACCGCGTCGGCTTCAACCCGGACAGCATGCAGCGGCTCCGTTGCCTTCGGCCCCGAATCGAAGTTGCGGCGGACACTCTACACCCAACCTGGCGCCAACTGCTCATGATTGTCGGCGAGACGGCACAAAGACGGTTCTGCGGCCACCCACACGACTGGGTTGTTCGACAGGACGGCTCGGATCCGGTGCCCTTACGTTCGACATATCTCGAGTACGACCCGTATTTCAGCTTCGAACAGCTCGAGCACTCGGTGATGGACATGAGCGCGTGGGGAACAGACGACCCGCGATGGGTGCCCCCAATCAACGCGGTGGCTTGCGTCCAAGGCATGCACACGTGTCACTCGTGCGGCCAGGAGCAGTCAGAGGACCCCAAGATCAACTCGTGCTACTGCTTCCCGACTCTGTTCGGATCCGGGCGTCGGAGCCCCTGCCCGGTGCAAGTGTTCCGGACGCCAGACGGGCGCAACAACGGACTGACGGCGCTCTGCCCCTTTGAGCGCGGCGCAGCGATTGGCGAGTTTATCGGCCTCATCACAAAGGACCTGAGGGATATGGACGTCATGGACAGCTCGACGGGCGTACGGGCCTACCAGATCTGGCAGGGCCGGCAGGGAAACTTTACGAGGTTCGTCAACCACAGCTGCAAGTCCAACGCGCAGTTTCAACAGTTTGTCTGGATGAGCACGCAGCGCATCATCCTGGTCAGCAAGGGCATCGAGGCAGGACAGGAGGTCACGGTGGACTATTCTGGGAGCTACTGGCGCGGTTTGGACAAAGAGTGTCTTTGTGGGGAGGCCTGTTGCCGCTACAGGAATAACCGCGAGTTGCTCGCGAGATGAGGTCACACTACGTTTTGTCGTAAGACATCCGTGGAAGCAGGACAGCGAAGGAAGGGGTAAAGAAAGAGAGTGTCAGAGTCAGGATCGGAGTCAGAAGAAGCGCAGTCGGCGGAACAGCGTTAGCCACGCGGCAAGGGAATAAGGGATGACGAAAAATAAGAAAAAAATTCCATTTTCAACTACCGACGTTTTGCGACTTTGGGACTAGTCCAGGACTCCAGGCCATTGAACGAACATTCCATTTTCGCATTTCATGATGACTGAACCAATATGCAAAACCCGTATCCCGTCTCGCGGAATCCCGTGTCTCGGGCACGGAGACAAAGAGCTCAAAGAAGACTAGATAACAAGCCACAAAGGGACAGCTCCTGGCGAACAGACAGCAGAGGAAGCGCCGCTTCAGGCAGTCCATGGCAAGAGTTTCCTCTTTCTGGAGCTGCCTGCAGAGAGCCAAAATCCGTCCGATGTCGCCGCCTTACCCGACCCGACACCTTTTTCCCCTTGAAAATGCACAGAGCATCCGCGAAGTGTCTTTCCTTTGAACGAAGTTGCGAGCGAGGGTAAGCCCAGGAGCAGCCTGTCGGTAGATGAAAAAGTTTGCTGGCATCTATCGCCAGTCCGTGTCAGCTGTATTGCGGTGTTCGTGTCATTTAGTGGGTTCCAGGTTCGTGCCAACGCCTACGCTAGAGCGGTTAAAACGCCCCTTGAATTGCTCCAACGACCTTAGCTCGGTCCGCCCATCCCCGGCCCCCGTCTCTCTGATCTCCTCTGATCTTCTCCTGGTGCTGTCATACTCAACCCATTTACACTTTGCTAGAACACAGCCTAGAGGGGGGGGCAGACCGTGGCTGGCGGGCTGACCCGTTTCTTCCTTGCTGCTCCTCCTCCTCTGTGCCCCGTCCTCGTGGGAACATTGGGTTCCAGTTGCCTTCACACACGCAAAATAGCACCAGCACCAGTACGCAATAGGGCCTGTGTCCGTTGTTGCTTATGTGGTCACTGTGGTGCGCGCCGCTGTGTGCTGCCCAGTGTCATATTAGCCGGTGTCTCGGGTTCAGGGTCTGAAAGCCCTGTCTTGGGTCCCCCCCCCAGGCGATTGTTTCTTGAACGATCGCCGTGAAGTGGGAGATGACATGTCGCCATCTGGCGCATCCCGCCCCAGCCACATTTTCGTTGATAAGCTTCAGCGGCGCACAACGAGAGACTCACGGTCCCCCGGGACGATGATGATGGAAGCTTCACTTCTTCAGGACATAGACTCCGTGGCATGTGTGTCCAATGTGTGTGTGTGTGTGTGTGTGTGTGTGTGTGTGTGTGCTGTCTTGGACTCTGTACACGGTGTTTTCCCCGAACATTTCCCCCCTTGGAATCCCTCGCTCCCGAAAACCTTAGCGGGTGTATGCGATAGCGAAATGGGTGTGGGACACACATAGGTTCGAAGCCGGCCGTTCTTCCGGGGGCGCGCTGTTTTTAGCCTCCTTTAGCCTCTTTGCGGGACTGTCTAGTAATCCGGCACGGTCTCCTCGTCAGGTCTGGCACCATATGGGGGCCGTCCACGATTCACGAACCGGTGGTGCAGATGGCGAGAAAAATCAGATCTAGGAAGAGTTTTTTGTCATCACAACTGACAAATCGTCTCGATTGAAGCAGAATTTCTGTTTCTGGTGTTGTTTCTGATTATAATCTCCGCAACGGTGGCCTCATCTCGGCGGCCCCAGGGGCGCGCCAGTCAGTCAGGGGGTCCGGTGCTGATGGCCCCCAAGAATAACGACATAGGCACAGTAACACAACCGAGGGATCTTTCGACTGCCCCCCGCGCGCATTGTCGGATAGAGTCAAAGTGCGTCGTGATCGAGCTAAGCAGCAACCGGTATCGCCATCTCGTGTGCCTCGGGAGACGGACGGACGGCTCCTTGTGTTGTTCTCCCCTTACGCGATGCCTAGCTTCACCTTAGTCCGAACCGGTTGCCCACGCCAGGACTTAGACCATCATCCATCCCGAAGTCTGACAGTTTTCCAAACGGATTGTGGGAGAAGGAAACCGCTACAATCTCTCAACATGCAGAGCAGAAGAGTTCCCGCTCACGGGCGTGGACTGGCGGTGTCAGACGCAGATTGTTCTGTTGCTGGTCCCTCCCCCGACCGACGAAAGGTCTGGTGACTTGCTTCGTCGTCTCAGGCTACTGCAGAGACTGGGGCTGGGCAGTAGCTTTTTGTCACCAAAATTCCAACACCATCTTTGGGCAGCTCGAACCGTACCGAACTCCCGCCGAACTCTGGCTGACCCAGCTGTGTTTGGGTCTTGGCGTCCCATGGTCCCCTCTGTTAACTTTGGGGCGGCCTTCTTGCTTCTTGACATGCTTCCACCTTTCCAGAAAGACGGGCTGATGGGCAAGACTCTGCCAGCTTCGCACCGCTATGACTTGG
The DNA here is from genome assembly GCA_025328625.1 of Colletotrichum sp. SAR11_240. NCBI lineage: Eukaryota > Fungi > Ascomycota > Sordariomycetes > Glomerellales > Glomerellaceae > Colletotrichum > Colletotrichum sp. SAR11_240. Next base: position 10,863 of record JAKMXA010000411.1, on the reverse strand, counting down.
TATGGGCTTCAGTCCGTTCATGAGGGCTCTGTCGCCTAGCGCGTTTGAACTCCGAGTTGATTCCAGATTGTTTGCGATGACGAGGACGAAAAGGAGTTGCCGAAAAGCATAGCCGCGTCTCACCACACCCACAGTCCATACACACAGTCAGTCAGACACATCTACCTGCCTGCGAACAAGTCTATGTGTGGGCTGCGGACTCTCGTGTAGCGATAGTGGTGCTGAGGATCCCGCCTACGAATCTCGGCGGAGACGCCCGTCGGGCACTAACACTCCTCAGAAAAGGTTCTTCAAGCTGTCTGAGCCCCCCTGCTCATCACTATCGAACGCACCCCGATCCCTCAATGTTGCCCTTTCTTCTTTGTTGGCCCAAACCGCGGATTGTCGTGGTTGTGATTCGTCCTTCATCCGTCATTGAATAGCCTACTGTTCTTATCATGCCGTCTTTTGCCCATCAAACAAACGACGTTTCTTTTGCATTGCGAGGCTTTCGGATGACAACTCGGTGGACGCTTGGGCTTCCCGATTGTCAAATCTGCCCGTTGCCCTGAGCTAATAATATCCAGGAGGCATCCTCGTCTCTCAAACCCCCGTTCGGAGCAGACTTTTTTTTTCCAATTTCTTTACGATATGTACGAAGTGACACCAAGTATCCGGTGCTCTAACAAACGGAGACATCGCGTCTTTCCAATGCCTAAGACAGTCAACCGTTGATTGCTGTTGTCTTCTCGTTCAGGTTGGCCAGGGGTTCTGTGACGCGGAACCACACCTCTAGCAAGCGAGCACAAGCGCGGTTCCCGCGGCCAGGCTGACACCAACAACCACCTGAAGTCAGCCCCTCTCAACTAGATGCTTCGCCCAGGTAAGCGAAAAGAAGACCATCGGAGAGGCCTGATGGCTACTAGTTCTGTATCTTAGTTGAATGAGAAGAAGAAGCAATGATTGATCCACCCAGGGCAAGATCCGGTGAGGCGTGAACCCGTTACACAAAGATCGATCCAGTATCAGCATCCGCGACACTACGACCCGGCTACGATCACGGCTCTCGCCAAGGCCCACTGGCGCCATCAACAACCAAGGAGAAGCCTACCAGACGAATGTGACGTTGCCATTCTCTATTCGCTGCCTGCCCCTATCTCCCTTCACCCGGGGGAGAAAAAAGCAGAGCAGCAGACCAGACAACTAGAGCAAAGGTATGTTGTTGTTGCTGTTGTCCGCCTGGGCAGACCGAAACGTCTCTCCCCCTAGAGCGACAGAAACAGCGAAAGGCAACAGACTGGACTCGCAACAAGACGGAAGCGCCACACAATATCGAATTATAGCGAGCGACGAAGTCATACGCGGGACGACTCCGCATATCAGCTCATTCCTGAATAGCCTCCCTGCCCAAAGGCGGAGTCCAACGGGAATCCTGGGGGAGAAGCTGGAGTAGAGATGCCGCCGAGCTTCACACACCCCCTCCCTCCGCCGGAGACAGCATCAGAAGGGGGATTAGCAACCTGTGCGAAACGTGGAACGACGAGACAAACCACGCAAAAGGGAGCAAGTATTGCCGATGGGGGGGAGACCGTCCTCCTAGGAAAACTTAGGTAAATGAAATTTACAAGCTGTCAGAGTTGCACCGGACTACACTTCCTAGATCTAATGGTACACTAATGCGAGTATCGAGCAAAAGAAGGACGTTAGGGCAACTAGCGGCGCTACGATCTGGCAGCAAGACAACCGCAGCCGCCCAATCACCGTCTACTACGTCGTGATCTTCTCGCCGGCAGCTCCATGCTTGCTTTTTCCCTTGCCGTGCCGTGGGCAGACAGAACGGACACAGAGAGAACCGCAGAGAAACATGAGACAGAGGAGACGCATGGCCCGCCTACTGCCGACCGGAGGCTGAACTTGGCACGGCTAAGCAGGGGCGGAGCTGGCCGAAAACTGCGAGGAATCCGAGACACAGAGATCGATCGCGGCAAAGTGTACTGATTTCCTTCTGGGGTTTGGAAGAAGAAAAGAGCGAGCCTCTAATCGTACCAGCTGAGGCTCTTAGTCGACTTCGCTAATGCAGAACTTGCAGAATCATCAACTTTGCCGACGCGGGTCTTTTTAGCGAAACATAAGCCGATACGAGAGACGCGGAGTTCTCTGAGACATTTTAGGCTTAAATTTCCAGAGACCGAATTGTCCCAAATCTCGTCTTTTCCGCTCTTTTCCGAGACCGAGTTCTGCTGATACATCTATGTAGGGAGGGTTCAGCGGTAAGGCTTCTGAGACAGCGGTCAGTATGCAGATGCAGTGAGCCTGTAGAACGTTTCTTCTGGATCTGGAAGGAAGGGGTTCGTTGACGTGGGGGAGAGCGGTGTAGCGGAGTTGTCCATCAACGGCTATTCGTAGAGGTGTAAGTTGCCTTTTCTTTTCTTTTTCCTTCTTGGCCTGCTCTACGACAAGTCACAAACAGCATGCCAAAGCGTGGAGAATAGTTGGCTAATACGAGATTTGCAGAGTTTGATAGTTCCAGTTTCGATGGGTTAGTCAATTAACGGCTTGGACCTGTTGTACAGCACAATACAACACAATACAACTTGAATGACTCGAAGTCTAGAATCCCACAGCACTCTCCATACTCACGGAACCGGTGGGAGAATCTAGCCGAACGATGCGTGAAATCAGCAAAATGTTCCCCCAAAGACGAAATAACAAGGAAGTGGTCGATAACGACAGGTGATTGGAACAGAAGTTTTCAGAAGGATGGTTTCCAAGGAAAACGAAATTTTGGGTAAGTCTACCTGATTTGTTTCTTCCCCGCGGGAGATGACGAATAAGAAAGCGCTGGCTGCACGTAGAGGGGCTAATGCGAGATCTACAGAGCGTACAGGACTTCATGCGCTGATGGGCGCATTTGCGACGGATTTGGATAACGGGCTGACACTCACACGGGAATAATTGAAAATTCTCAAAGGTACGCGCCATCGTTGAATTGTTCGGGGTTTCCGGGGGAAACCGAACTGCTGATGATGTGACGACAACGAGTAGAAGTTGCTAACAACATGCAGGCTTCGCAATCGACGCATCCGTACAAAAAAGAAAGATCTGTTACGAATCGAAATATTTCCTTAGAATCGGAACGACTGCTCTCAAAATCGTAAAGATGCGGTGGAATTGCAAGATGGCTTTGAATATCGTAGGTGAACAACTCCGCTTGGGATTGACGAGACTCTGTATTATCGCAGACGCGCTTGACGCAAACGATTGCAGTTGGCTAAAGGCGACAAGTTCTCCAAAGGCGGATGATCGAATCGCTTGCCAACAAAGACATGGGAAGCGGACATGACGGCTTAGAAGGGCAACAAATGATGACCGGAACCAGCGCAGTAAGTTGACAGTCCATTCCCTACTGTTTATTAGGAATTGTTGGCAGAAAAGAGAAATGCAACAGATTGGGCAGTGGCTAACTCGAGCTTTGCTAGACAGGAACGTTAAGCTGAGTCGATAACGACATATAACAGGTTTTCTAATTGAACCTGCTCTCGCTGTTTTTCTCGGTTCATTTCCTTGCGATACAGCATGTCCAGTCGTACGTCTAAGACTGTGAACCTAATTGCGGTTGATTTTTGGAGCCTCACGAGGGCTTAAAAGGGAAAGACAATAGTTTCAGAACCTCCGTACGGCAAGTGGACAGTTCCCTTATCAACTGCTATGCTGTACGGAAAGAGAAACGCAAACAAATTGAATGGTGGCTAACTCGAGCCCAGCTGAACAGAAACCGTCAATCTGCCAAGTTCCGGGCCGACAACGAGGTCTCCTTGGGAATCTGCTTGAGCCTTTTCGCTCTGGCAAACAGGCCAGTGCCGTGTCTAAGAGATCGGACTTAGGCGTCGTTCCCTCGTTGGAGCCGCATGACAAACACGAAACTTGGCGGATGAGAATGTCGGGCGGCTCCCCGAGTGTACAGGACGGGTGAAACGTGACGAATCTAACGAGATTGAACTAGGACGACATTTTTCAATTCTCGATCACCCGCCGAAATCGACCGGCTTCGTCAAAATTCACCTGGCTCGTGGCCTGTAGACGACTGCAGCACAGAATCCGGCCTGCTAGATGTGAAGCAGAGGCGAAATGGGCACGCTGTAAGTGATTGAATCCGCAAACAACAATTTCGAGACACCCGCTTATGGTTTTCCATTTGCAGAAAAGTAGCACAGAACGAAGGAAAATTACGTTCTGCCAGCTGGAGCTCAATTTCTACAGTTGCAGGTCGCCGCGTGGGCAGGCAAATGTCTCACGTCGAAACACAACTACAGCTACGAATACGAGAGAAATAAGCAAATGCGACTCAGACTATACAAGTTTCCGTATTCGTGCGAGGACTATGCAACTGGCAATCCGTCAAGTTTCAAGAACGGTGTTGCTCAGACTCTTTGACAGGTTCCAACAACTCCCCTTTCCCCCACAAGTTCGTTTTTCAGACGGTTGCCAGATCACGGTTGGCTGATTGTTTTCCAAATACCAGTAGTTCCCAATTGGGACTGTAGCGGACGGGAAAATGATAGGAACACGTGCGAGCGCTACCCAGACGAGAGTTCCTTGCCCATTTCGCCGCGGAGATGCAACGAAAACGCGAAGTTCGTTGGTTGGATAGGCCAAAACTGCCTTTTTATCCCCCAAAGTTCTCGAACGCGATCGATCGCCCCCCCGCCGACCCTAGTCCCGATCCTGGGGGGGTTTGTTACCTACGAAACGGAAGGCTCCGCGAGCCTGCAGGCGGTACCGATGCAATACCCCAAGTTGTGGCGAAAAAATCGAAATTCAATTGTTAGTAATTCGGAAGGGTCGAATAATGCATCGTACTCTTTAGACCTATTCGGGCCATTAACGGCTACCGTGGAGGTTCGAAGGGTGGAAGCGTTATTCAGCCCCCACGATTCCTGCTACCGCAACTTGGCGACTCTACAAGGGCAATTCAAGGGCAATTCAAGGGTATTTGAGTCAATTGGGTTGACGTAAGGCCATTGCGAAAGAGGCGGCTTTTCTCTGAGCAATGATAAATTTTGCTGGTATTTCGTAGGGGCTGGATTATGCCATCTGCTCTTTGGACCTGAGGCAAGTCGTGCAGGTTCGAAAGGTGGGCGCGTCGTTCGGCCCCCACGATTACAAGTGTCACAGCTTGGCGACTCTACAAGGGCAATTCGGTCGATTGGGTTGTTATGAGGCAAGTGCGAAAGAGGTGGCTTTTCTCTGAGCAAATATCATGGCAAAAAAACAAAAGGTCCCAATTGCTGGCAATTCGTAGGGGCTGGATTGTCCCGCCTACTATTTGGACCTGAGGCAAACCGTGCAGGTCCGAGAGGTGGGAGCGACATGCCCCCACGATTACTAGTGTTGCAACTTGGCGATTCTACAATGGAAGACAATTGATTCAATTGGGCTGTCTAGTTGCGAAAGAGGCCGTTTTTCTCTGAGCAAGTATGCTCACTACCAAGAGTTGGTTTTGTTGGTTGGATGGATTGTGGCGCGCATTGCTGAGTAAAATGTGCTCAAACACGCTCATAGGCGACGCAAAATGTACGCCGCTGCGCGTATAATAGGCGCGTAGTCACGAATATTCTGCAAGTGTAGAAATGTACATTCCATGCCTCTTGGAATGCTCTGAGCCGAATCACAAAGGGCAGAAACAATCGCCGGTCGGGAAATGCACGAACTGGCCGAGAACGGACGAAACAAAGGAAACAGCATGCGCGGGAGGGCACAAAGCAGTTGCAGCGGCTCAAGCCGCTCGAGCACGTCTAATGCGACGCCTATATCGGAATTGCCATCGTAAGCGATGATTGTTCCCGACGATAGAGGCTGTGGAATGGTTTGCTGACCCTCTGTAGGAAACACTTCATCTTTGACCGAGGTTTGTAGCCTGCGATTGCGACGCGGACAAAGAGGGCCTGCTAACCACAACAACCGCAGATTGGTATCCGGACGTGCCCCTCGTGATCCAAGCCAACCAGTTAATTATCGGACGTCTTTCGGAAGGGTACCCGATGGCCGAGCTGGTGGCGGAGGCTGCGCGAAACGAAGCTGGTTGTTGCCCCGGGACGATGGCGGCGTACTTTCACCACGCTATTACGCTGGAGCTGGCGTGCCTTATGAGCCATGACACGGTCCAGATGGCGATTGTAAAGGGTATTCGGGTATGATTATCATGGTCTCGACCGTAAGGGAATCGGCGTTGGTGAGCGATGTTTGTTTGTTTGTTTGATGGGAATTGTTTCTCGGGCGGAAATGTCGGAATCGGCGCGGAATTCGTATCGGAATGAATAGGGCAGCACGGCGTTTGAGGGTATCGTCGCTAGAAGCGCTGGAAAGGGAAATACAACCTGTATGTGCATTTTGGTTAAGAGATATAGTCAGTATCCATCACAGCCTTACATTTGGACGACATCAAAAGAAGCACGGCACGCCCGCAAGGGCCCGGATACGGTGCACCGGGGGAATAAGGGCCTGGGCCAAGAGCAGCATCTCCGTACCGGATTTTCAGGGCCGGCACGGAGGGCCCCGGGGGAGTTTCCAGCATTCCTTTTTCCATGGCGGGACATGAAACCTGTGCGAACCTCCGGAGGCACGTTTGAGAGTGGAAGCAAGGAGGCCCTTTCCTGTTACAGGTGGCGGGCGGTGGGGAACGGTGGAGCAGCGAGATTCGCCAGTCGAAAAGGAGAGAGTGTCAGGGATTTGGTGTGGTCTGCGATTGCACAACCACAGCTGATTGCGCAGACGGCTCGGAAGGGAAGGCAAGGGATGGAGAAAGGAGGGGAACTTTGCCGAGGAGCATGTCAGGGGTCATTGGCCAACTGCGTCGTGGGAGACGGCCAAGGGTGGCGGTGCTGATGACATAATTTCAGCCCCCTGTCCCTTTGGATAAGACACCTAGGTACAATGGATTGATTACATAAGGCGACAAAGGCTGATACGCGGCTGCCTCTTTCTCTCCGAGTCCAGAGTGGGGGGCTCCCTCCGTATTCGCCGTTCTCATTGGCAGAGGTGAACAGGCCTGCGTAATCGCCCAGATCTGTTGAAGGTCTTTGATTGGCTGTAGTCTCTCGCTTAGTGGGCCAGCTACAGGGTCCCCTCTTCAGTGAGCAGACAGAAAGGACAGTGGGCAGCCACGCAGCTTCAGCAGGCACTCGGGAGTTCGGGCCCCTGGACGGGACACTAATGCGGCTGCTGCTGCCAGACTACAGGCTGCCACAGCACTGTATTGAGGTCCATTGCAGCGGGTGCAGTTTAAGGTAATTCAGCGACTGAGGTGCAGCACGGACGGGGCAACGGCCTGCTGAGATGGTACTGGACCAGACCAGGACCCGACTGCCACTTTGGAACAGACTACTGGGACGGGACCCGACGGCAACGCCTCCAACGGACTGAACCTCGAATAATCAATTACCAAATCACAGATCGCCAGCTCCGTGCTTTCGACACGACCAGACCTCCCTCATCGAACCCTTAACCTGCTGCCGCCTGCCGGGATGGTATCGTGACAACGACACTCGACTCGTCCTCCTCCTCGCCGCCCCGATAGACTCTAGACCCGGTCAATGTCTGCGCGTACCGCAGCGGCATCCATGGGCGCGCCTGTTCTTCGATAGTACTCGACTGCATTGCGTTGCGTTGCATCTCATCTGCACCTGCACCCACGATCCTCACACAAAGAACACATACACTCCTTCGCTACCCGGACTGCATCTCCGGCTTCGACAACTAATCTCGCTCCTTCGCCGCTGCGTCTCTTGATGCCTGCCGTCAGCCGCCCTCTATAACCAACCAAACACCCTTTCGTCATCGCAGAACCCCTGATTCCCGGGGCCACCGAACACACACGCCACGATGCCGTCGGATCGCGACCACCGGTACGAGTCCGTACCACCAATTCCCTCGTACGACGAAGCCCTCGCCGTCGGCGGCCCGGCAAACCCGTCCGATTGGAACCCCCCGCGCTCCCCGATAGACGACCGCTCACAGACCGAGACCGAGTCGCAGTCCCTGCTGCACCGCAATGGCGCCGCAACCTCCTCCCGCCGCCCTGACGGCTACCGCCAACCAACAGTCGAGACCGACGACGAGGACAGCTCCTGGAGCGACGACGATGGCGACGAGACGGCGTACGTGCGCAGGGAAATGCAGGAGCTGGAGATTGGCGAGCCCGACGACAGGTCGCGCTCCTCAATATGGGGCAAGAGGATACCTTTCGCCCTCTCCCTGTCCCGCTGGAAGTGGTCTTGGCGATGGCGGCTGCCAAGGATACAGCGCCCTACGATCCGGCTACCCTCCGGCTCCAACGACAATTCCAACGACGGTAACGATGCGAACACGACCACGACGTCAGCGAGAAGGAGGCTGCGGGAGGCGTTGCCAAACTGGGACAAGGACAAGGCGCGGGCGGCCATTATAATATTCATACGAGTCTTTGCCATCCTGTTTGTCATGGGAATTCTGTACGCCCTGTTTATGAGCGATCTGTTTACGAGCATGGCGAGGAGGATGAACGGCGGCCTGCGCTTCAACCCCGAAGACGTGCGCCAGTTTGTCCAGGGCAACGTCGAGGCCCGCAGGCTGCGCGCCTCCGTGGCCCATTACACAAAGTACGCCCACATGGCAGGAACCGAGGGCGACTACGCCCTGGCCATGGACGTCGAGTCCATGTTCACCAGGGCCGGGCTGGATTACGTCAACATCGACGAGTACTACGTATATATGAACTACCCGAAGGCCGGCGGACGAGCGGTCGAGATACTGGGCGACGACGGCAAGGCGAAGTGGACTGCGAAGCTGGAAGAGGAGGAAGTGGGCGGAGAGGCGGCGGGGCACCAAACTCTGGTCTTCCACGGCCTGTCCAAGTCCGGCGACGTCAAGGGGCCCCTCATTTACGCCAACTACGGCGCACGATCGGATTTCAAGAAATTGGCCGACAGCGGGATCGACACCAAAGGAGCGATTGCGCTAGTTCGATACTACGGCCCGCAAGCGAACCTGGCGTTGAAGGTCAAGGCGGCGGAAGAGGCCGGCTTTGCGGGGTGCATAGTCTACAGCGACCCGGCGGACGACGGCTTCAGGATGGGAGACGTCGCGCCCAACGGCCGCTTCATGCCTGCGGATGGTGTCCAGAGAGGATCCGTCGCCTTGTCCAACTGGGTGATTGGCGACCCCCTTACCCCTGGCTGGGAGAGCAAGAAGAACCTCCCGCGCATGAAGCCGGACGAGACGCCAGGCTTGCAGAAGATTCCGAGCTTGCCCCTCGCGTGGCGTGATGCTCAGATTCTGCTGCAACACATCAATGGATTCGGAGAGCAGGTGCCGAAGGAATGGGCAGGAGGTGTCCCTGATGTCGCCGAGTGGTGGACGGGCAACCTCTCATCGCCCATCGTCCGTCTCAAGAACGACAATGACGTCGTTCAGGAGAAGGCTATCTGGAACGTCTACGGAAAGATTGAGGGTATCGAGCAGGACGCCAAGTCCATCATCATCGGCAATCATCGCGACGCCTGGGCGTTTGGCGCCACCGAACCGCATTCCGGAACTGCTGTCCTCATCGAGATGGCGCGCATTTTCGGATCGCTCGTCAGCAAGGGCTGGCGCCCCCTTCGGAGCATTGAGTTTATGTCCTGGGACGCCGAGGAGTACAACATGATTGGTTCCACCGAGTTTGTCGAGCACAACGACGAGTCCCTCAGAAAGAACGCCTTCGCCTACGTGAACTTGGACGCTGCTGTCGCTGGCACCGAGTTCCACGCCGCAGGCTCTCCCGTCTTCAAGCAATCGGTGCTCCGCGTGATTGACCGCGTCTTTGATGAGAACCTCAACAACACCCTGCGCGGTCTCTGGGACCAGCGCCAGGCCGATCTCGAAGAGCTGGATATGGATGGCGACTACGTCCCTTTCCAGACCATCGCCGGCACGAGCTCTCTCGACCTGGGCTTCCGAGGTGCTCGCTACCCCAAACAATCCAGCTACGACAACTACGAATGGGTCCAGCGCATCGGCGACCCAGAGTTCACCTACCACGCCATGATGGGCCAGATCGTTGGCCTTTTGATTCTCGAGCTCGCGGACAAGCCCGTCCTACCATTCGACATGGTGGGCTACGGCGACCGCATCGAGCGCTACGTCAACGACCTCTCCAACTTCTGCGACCGAAGCAACATCGACAAGGCCAAGTTCTCCATCGACCCTTTGAAGAAGGTTCTCGACATCGTCAAGATCGGCCTCAAGAGCTTCGCCATGTGGGAGATGTCATGGGAATCCAACGTCATGGGCGGCGGCGGCTGGGAGTCGAGCAAAATGGGCGATTTGCGCATCGAGTTCAACACGCACATGGCCGATTTCGAGACGGCGTTACTAGACCTCGACCAGGGCGGCGGCGTAAGTTAGAATTCATTTCCGATACTCTCTCTCACCAACCAGGCTAACAAGAACATTCAAGATCCCGAACCGCGCCCAGTTCAAACACGTCATCTACGGCCCCCAGGCATGGTCCGGCAACCACCCCGTGACCTTCCCCGCCATCCGCGACGCCGTCGAGGCGCGCGACTGGACCCTCGCGAGCAAACTCGTCGACAAGACGGCGCAGATCCTCCAGAACGCGACCGCCATGCTCCAGACGTGGGAAAAGGAAGCCAAGGAGAAGGGCGACTGATTCTCGTTTTTAGCACCATCACCACGAACCTCTTGTGTCGTTTCATTGCTGTCGTTTTTATCCCTTTTTATCAATTTTAAACCCAAGGCCCCCCCCCGGGGGGGGGGGGGGGGGGTGTGGTGTGGGGGGGGGGGGGGGGGGGGGGGGGGGGGGGGGGGGGGGGGGGCGGGGGGCGGGGGGGGGGGGGTGGAGGGGAG
>JAKMXA010000410.1:0-45561 GCA_025328625.1 Colletotrichum sp. SAR11_240 | reverse complement strand
GCTTTAATAAGGAGATAGTTAAGCTTAGCTAATATATAAAAAGGGGGGGTAATATTAATATAATAAGTATATAATAATAGAAAATAGAGAGATATTAAGGGGGAAGTTTTTCTAGTAAAGTATAAGTATTAAGAGGGGTAGTAATCCTTATAGTAAAGTAGCTTTAATATTTATACTATATTTTACTTAATTAGGCGTAGTATAATAAGTATAAATAGAACTAAGCACTTTACTTAAGTGAAGTATATATATAAGAGTTTTTAGAGCGCTATAGCTACTTATTAAAGTAAAGTAACTTTAACTATTATTTTTAGTATTATATTAATATAATTACTAAAATAGAGAGAGATACCTATATAATAGTATTTAGTAGCCTAATTAATAGGATTAGCTACTTTAAAAGTTACTATTAAGCTACTAATAATAAGGATTAGCTTATAATATATAATCTATTAGTTATTTTTAGCTATATATCTTTTTTAGTAAACTAAAAAGTTAATAAATAAGTATTTAGAGCGCTAATAGATATAATATAAGATAATTTATTTAACTTTATAAATATTATTACTAGAGGAGCTATTAATTACTATTAATATTAATATTAGAGGTATATAAAAGTAGAAGTTAGTATTAAGCGTTAACTTTTAAAGCTATATAATAGAGATAATAAGATAAATATACTAAGAGATAAGGAAATTAAGTTTATATACTAAAGAGCTAATAACTTTTTTAATTATAAAGGGTTTTATATACTCTAAGGACTATTTATATTTAAAGTAGCTAAGAAGATAATAACTTTTACTAAGTTATAAATAGACTTAATTACTTTCTTAAAATATAAGAAGTATATATTTATTATTATATCTATCTTTAATAATAATACTAGCTATAATAATAGCTAGCTTAGCTTTATTACTATATAAAATATAGAGAGTAGTAAGATTAATAACTAATATACTACTTTTACTTATAAACTAAGTAATAATAAAGTATAACTAAAAGCTAAAAATAAACTTATTTAAAGAGTAGTTAATAGTAATAATAAGAGTATTATTAAGATAATATTATAGAGGTATAAAGATATCTAGCTATAAAATATTAAAGTTAATAGTTATATAGAAGTAAATAGTAATTTTAATAGTTTAGTTTTTCCTCTTATTTATTTTATTAGTTTAAATATAATAAGAAGTAGAAAAAAGAAAATTAATATTTAAAGTAGTAAAAATACCTTTTTAGAAGTTTAATATAAATTTTAAGTTCTAATTAGAGATAATTTAAATAAATAAACTTTAGTTATAAAGCTAAAAGCTATAGAAGATAATTATAGCTTATTTTATAATAATATAGTAGATATTATTAAATAATAATAATATTTTCTTATTAAAAGTATATAAGATTATATAAAAAGTATTAAACTTAGAGAATCTAGATATTATTTATATAGAATTATAAATAGAGATAACTAATATATTAATAATAAAGTTAAGAGAGATAGTATAATAAAATAATAAGTATATTAAGATAAGTTATATATTTTTAGGTAGTTTTTAATAAAACTTTTAATATTATTAATAAGTTAAGTAGTAAGTAATATATATATTAAGCTTAGCTATTTTATTATAAATTAAGATATTTAAGAGTTTATTAAAAGCTTTATTAATACTAAAGTAGTAACTTATATTATAAACTAAATAGAGAATTTATACTTTATAGGTATATAGGATATATAGTTAATAGTAGTTAGTTTATATAATATAATAGAGAAAGCTATTATTAAATATTTAGAGTGAGACCTTATTACCTTTCTAAGTAATATTAAAAGTAATAATAATAAGGCTATAATATTAGAGTTAATAGATTTAGTTAATAATTTTAGATAGAGCTATATTAAAATAATAGCTTTAGTATAGCTTTATTCTAAAAGTATTAAATAAATAAATATTAATATTCTATATTAAGCTAATAATAGCTAAGTTATTACTAATAAACTAAATAGAAATAATAAAAGTAGTATTTTATAGTTTATTAAAGTTACTAAAGTTAGTAGATTTATAAATATATAATAATATTAAAAGCTATAAGAAGGTATTTAAAATTATATTAAGTTTATTAAAGATATAAGTAATATAAAACTTAAACTAAGAGAGATAGTTAACTATAGTAGTTAGCTTAAAGTTAGCTTTATTTAAATCTATTATATAAAAAGAGATATAAATAATTATATTTATAATAGCTATATAGTTAGTAAAAATATTAATAAGTTAATAATTAGATTAAACTATCTTCTAAAGCTTATAAATAGCTTATATAACTACTATAACTTCTACTTCTATTAAGCTATAAGCTTTCTTAGGTTTAGAAGTAACTTAAAAGAGAAAAAGGATAAATTATATATAATAAATAAAGATATCCTTATTAAAGATCTAAGCGCTATCTTAAAGTATTTTAAACTAGAAAATAAAGAAGCTAAAAGCGTCTTAATAAGTATTAAATTTAAAAAATAGTAAGTTAAAGATAATATAGTACTATAAGAAGACTTAATTATAAAAGTTAGCTTAAAAAATATTAAATACTTAGAGTTTAGCTAAAATTAGCTTAAAAGAAGCTTTCTAAATATAAGCTTAATAAATATATTTTATAAAACTTATAAGTAGGTTATTAAACTTATAAAGTTTATTAAAGAGGGTAGTTTTATAAGTTTAAAGAAGTATAAAAATAATATTAAACTAAAGAATATTATTATAAAACTATTTAGCTATATTAAGATATATCTTAAAAATAGTAGCTATATAGAAGAAGTTAAGCTTATAGAAAGTATTAATTCTATTATTAATATAAGATATTTTATTACTATTAACTAAATAGCTAAGGAGTTTAATACTAAGGAAAATAATAAAAGACTTAAAGGTATTAATATAGAGGTAGTTATTAAGGATAATCTTTAGTATAATATAGAGGTAGGTTTTATAATTATTAGCTATATTACTAAAAATAATAATATTATTAATATAAATATAAATAAATACTTAATACTTAAAGAATAACTTATCTATATAGTATTAATTATAAGCTAATAAGTTCTTAAAGCTTTAAGGAGCTATATTATAATATTTAAGCTCTTAATAAGTAATAACTATAATATAATTATAATACTAAGAGTAGATAGGTAGCTAGTAAAAAGATTTTATAATATTAAGTATAGTTATTTATCCTTTTTTAATAATAATATTAATAATATTACTTTAGTTAAATATAAAGTAGGAGTTACTAATTATAATATAGTTTAATAAGTAAAGATTAATAATTAAGTAGAAGTTCTTAGTAATACTATTAATAACTTTATAAATAAAGAAAAAAAGGTAAGTAATATAAGTAGATTACTTTATATATTTTAGCTAGTTTTAAGTATAAAGATTATTAAAAAACTTATTAATAAGGGTTTAATCTTTATAGCTAAGAGGGTATAATTAGGTTAGTTAGATTTAATTTTACTAATTATTAATAAAGTTAATTCTTATTTTATTTTTATTTAGAATAAGAATAACTCTTTTATTATAGAATATATTAAAGGAGTTAATAAAAGTAAAGAAGTAGGTTATATTATTATTAAAGTAGATTATAATTAAAGTATTAACCTTACTATATTTACTAAGAACTTTAATAAGTTTAGAAACTTTATAATATAAGGTAGTATAGTTAGATACTTTAAGATTAAGAATTAAGGTTTTATTATTAGTAATTAAGCTTATAAAGAGGGTATTTATAGTATAGAGGTTATTAAAGCTAATAGAAGGTATAGTTATTACTTATATAATATATATTTCTAGATAAAATAATAATATAATTTATATTATATTAAAGTGCTATTTAGTAGTATAAGTAATAATTTAAGTAGTATTATTATAGGTAATAATAACTAAAAGGTTATTAGTAGTTATAAAGTAGTTTAGGATAGTTAGTATAATAGAAGTAATATAAATATCTCTTATAGATATAGCGTTAAGTATTAAAATAGAGATAAAAGCCTTTATACTAAGGGGAATACTAATATTATTAATATTATAAATTAGTTTAAGGTACTTAGCTAATAGCTTATCTTATAGTAGTTATATTAAGGTAATAAGCTTATATATAAATTAAAAAGTAATTATAGTAGTAGTAATATTAATCTTAATACTATATATTAAATAGAAAAGAATATTAAAGAGGAGCTTTAAGGTAAAGCTATTTACTACTTTAGTAATAATAAAAAAGTAGCTATTAATAGTTTTATAGCTAATAGTGCTAAAGATATAGAAGTTAAAAGTAATTTTATTATAGATTTAAATTTTAGAATTAATACTATTAAAGCTATAGTAGTAGCTATAATCTTAGCTAGTAGTATAAATAAACTACTTAACTTATTAATAGCTAATTAAAATAATAAAACTATTTATATTAAGGTAAACTTTAATTAGTTTTATATTTAGAGAGGTAGTAATACCTATATAAAGGTAGGTAGAAGTACTAAGTAAGTAGTTAAAGCTTAGTTATAAATTAGTTTTAACTACTATAAGTTAGGTTTAATAAAGTAAAGCTTTATTTTTAAGAATAATAATATTACTAATAAATAACTTAAAAGGGTTATTATTAAAGAAGTAAGTAGAGGCTTAAGAATCTATTAAGTTAAAGTTATCCTTTATTAAGTTAAATAGTAGGTTTATATTACTATTAGTATTTATAACTTAATAGTTTTAGCTTTTAAGCTATTAAGTATATTTCTAAAAATTAGGCTTATTATTATATATAATAATATCTAAGTAGTAAATAGAGCTATCTTATTTAATAGATTTCTAAAAATAGTATTAGAGCTATTAGTAGTTATTTAGTTAGAGTTAGCTTTATTAGTATAATCTTTACTTATTATAGTAACTATTTTTTAGTCTATTAGCCTTTTTAGGGGTTTACTCTAATTAGTATTAAAAGTAAAAGCGTTAAGCTTAATATATTTTATTAGTAGAGCTATTAGAGATAAATAGGTATTAAACTTATTAGCTTTATTATTACTATTTAAGTAGTAGATTATCTTATAAGTAGTAACTATCTTTATAAAAAGCTAAATTACTAAGAGTAACTTCTTTACTAATAAGATAAGTAAAGTATTATTCTTTTATATATAAAATATTATATAAAGCATAATATTTCTTATTAAAGTTATTAAAATAGTTAGTTATAATATTATTTTAGTAAAACTTTAAGTAGAAGATATATAAGTAGAGGTTAAATATACTATAGAGTTAAATTAGTAGCTAAAAATTAGTAGTATCTCTTTAAGCTTTAGTATTTAAGAAAGTAATAATAATAAATATATATAGTAATTTATTTTTAGTAATATCTTTAACTATAAAAAAATTTAAATTAAATTAAACTAAAATAACTATTAAGTAGATACTAAAAAAGTAATAAATAATATTAAATTAATAGTTAAGGTTAGTAAATAGAGTAACTTATTTAATCTCTAAGAACTATTCTTAATATTAAGCTATAGTAGCTTTATAAAGGAGTTAATAAAGCTAGAAGTAAAATATTTTATAATATTACTTAGAAGAAGTAATAGCTCTAACTAAATAAAGCTAAAGTTTAATATTATAAAAATAAGCTTACTTCTTATTAAAGAATATACCTCTATTAGTAAACTTATTAATAAGTATATTAGGCTAGAATATATTAATATTAGAGAGTTATTAGATTAATAAAACTAGTATTATTATAGTAATAAGCATTATAGTTAGTAGGATATAAGCTATAGCTAGAGGGTTTACTATTAGAAGTAATATATAAAGTACTATAGATATAGCTAGAGGTTAACTATATACTAATAGTAGTATAATAGGAGTAAAAGTAATAAGCTTTAAATAATAAAATAAGCTTTTTAGTTATTTAAATTAGTTAGTAATATTACTTATATTAATAACTTAAAGTTTTTATTAAATAGTATTACTTAAAGAGGTAAACTTTAGAGGATTTATAACTAATATTAGTTTTAGAGGGATTAATAAGGGAATAGAGGATAAATATCTTATAGTTTATAGTAGGTTTAATAGAAGTATACTTAGGAAAAAGGGTTTTATAGGAATATTAAGAGTAAAAAGAGTATAAAGTAAGCTATATTAAGTTAGTATAAGCTAGTCTAAAGCTATAAATACTAAGGAGTAAAGTAGACTTAATATAGTTATAGATAGTTTTAATAAGAGGGATAAGATATTATTAAACTTAGTATTAAAGTTTAAGATATTATTATAGATTATAATAGTAATAAAGCGTTTAATAGCTTAAAGTATATTTTAAATTTTACTAGAGAGGTTCTATTTAATAAGGTATTTATTTAAGATAACTATTATTAAGTTAAGATTAATAACCTTTATATTAAAGTTCTATAAGTTTAAAGTAAAAGTAATTATAGAGAGCTAAGTAATATTATAGTATAATAAGTTACTAATAGTAGAGATAATAAAGTAACTAAAATTCTATTTAATATATTAGTAGAGTTATTAAATTTTATAAATTTAAGCTTAAGTTAAGTAAGGCTAAGGTTATTTAAGTAGTTAAAAAAATTTTATATAAGGTTATAATAAATAGTTTTAAAGTTAAAACTATCCTTATATAAGAGGCTAGCCTTTAGTTTATTTAACTTAGAGGTGCTTTAATTATAGGAATCTAAGCTAAAGAGGGGAGGTTTCTAAGAAGCTCCTTATATAGAGGAAAAATAGGTATAGGGCGACTATTAAGTAAATATAGTTACTAGGGGTAGAATTCTCTTAAGTTTATAGTACTACTTAGCTATTAATAATAAGTATAGTTTATAATATATACCTCCCCTCTAGCCTTTATATAAGTGTAGTTATAATATAAGTTAAAAGTAGTTAGTATAAGTTATAAATAAGGTTAATATTATATTAATTTAAACTATTAACTATTTTATACTTTATAAGTAAATAATATAATAATAGGATTTTTTATATTTAATTTGTTTTTTATTTTTCTTTCTCTTATTAACTTATATAATAATAAGTTAATTAATTAATTATAATATTATTTTAGCTAACGTTTTATTATTCTAATAGTATTTTTAGTATACTTTCTATTTATTATTTATATAAGTTAATTAGCCTTAAATTCTTATTAATTACTAACTTATTTAGATTTAATTAATTTACTCTCTCTATTTCTATAATAATATTACTTATATAAAAATACCTACCCTTTCTCTATTATTTCACTATAATTAACTTTATATAGCTTATTTTATTAGACTTTAACGTTAAGATAGAGTCTCTTTCTATTATTATTAGTAGTATCTTATCCTCTAAATATTTTAAGTTTATTAGTTTCTCTAATTATAAAGAAGTTATTATTAAGGAGTTTAATCTCTTTAATAACCTCCTCTATACTTTAGAGGGCTAAAGTTTATAAACTTACTTTAATTAGTTTTTCTTCCCCTATTTTATTATAGAGATATCTATTTTTATATATCTTTCTTTTATTCTTCTATTACTTTTTTAATATTCTATTAAAGTTTTTACTTATATTAGTTTATTTTTAGTAATATCCCTTTAAATAATACCTAAAGACCTCTTTATAAAGTTTTTTACTTAAAGTATATATCTATTATAGCTAAAGCTAAGAGGCTTAATAATATTATAGCTTATTATAATATCTTTAAGTAAGGTATATTATTTTTATATTTTAAGCTTATTTTTAGAACTAATTATTTCTTTAAGTAATATTATTTATTATATTTACTACTCTAATAAGTTTATTAAGTTAACTTATATTAATATAAATACCTATTTTTTACTATTTTAGTATTATAAAACTAATAATTTACTAAAGTAATAAAGGTATAATCTACTATTAAGAGGAGTTTACTTCTTTTAGTTATAACTATCTTACTTATTATAGTATTAATAAGGAGATTTTAATAAATCCTTATTATTTTAATACTTTAATAAGATTATTAACTTTTTATTAGCTTCTTATATAAGTTAAAACTTATATAGAGCTTCTTTATATTACTTCTATTTAAAGCTATAAGATCTATATTAAGGCTAAAGAGAAGTATATTATTAAAGTTACTACTAAAGCTATTATTAATATTAATACTTCTCTTATACTTTCTATTAGTTCTCTAGCTACTTTTATTTTTAGTATTTTTACTACTACTTCTATTTTAATATCTCTCTTAGTTAAGCTTAATAAAGCTTAGCTATACTACTTTACTTAAGTTTACTTAGATATAGCTAAAGTTTTTTATAAGGTTTATTATACCTTTATTTTACTCTTATTTTTAGTATTTTAACTTTTTTTAGTTTATTAATATTACTACTACTACTTATATAGAGTAAGATAAGTAAAAAGTTTATTTTTAGAGTTTTTATTTTATCTACTTATTTATTTATTTTAGGCTTATCTTAGCCTTATTATACTTTTTTATAGTTTTAAGCTATAATAAAGTTTTTTTACTACTTTTTATCTCTTATTTATAAATTATTTTACTATCTTTCCCCTTATTCTATTTCTACTTACTTATTATTATTTAACTATAATACTATATATTAAGAGCTACTATTATTTTTATCTATAAAGCTATATTTTTTTTTAAACTTATTAACTACTTAGTTATTTTATAAAGATTATAAAGGTTCTTAAGTAAGTTAGTTATATTTTAACTACTTAATTAATAATTTATAATATTTACTCCTACTTATATATTTCTATTATACTACTAAAATAAACTTAACCTCTTATTTATTTTCTCTATCTTTAAAGATAAGTAGTAATTAGAGATTATTAACTACTTATCCTAAGAATAAGTTATTTACTATATATTATAATAAACTAATATAAAAGTAGTTATAAACCTTACTTAGAATATTTAACTTAATTATAATTAGTAAGATTACTTTAAGTACTTTATATTTTAAGTATAACTAATCTAACTTCTTATAAAGTTATTTTATATAGAAGTTTATTAATAATAATTAAACTTTATTACTTACTTTATAGTACTCTACTAGTAGCTTTTTAGTATTTATTAATTGCTTTATTATCTATTAAGCTATTATAATAGTAGCTTAAGCTAACTTTATAGTTAACTTTAGTTTATTAATAAGCTTATTAGTAGCTAACTTATATAAGTTTATTAGCTTTAATATAAGCTAGATTACTAATATTAAGTTAATATAATACTTATAGGTAAAAAAGAATAAGCTTGCTCTTATTATAGCTATATTATAGCTATTAATTACTAATTAAATAAATAGTAAGTAAACCTCTTAGTTATTTTAGGTAAAGTTAATTATTATTTATAAGATTACTTAGATCTTTTAGTTAAAATATTTAATTACTCTATCTATTTATAAGTAAAAGGTAGTACTTAAATATTATTTAATTTTAATAAGTATATAGAATTATTACTAAAACTAGCTTATTTAGTTATTATTTCTATTACTAATAATTAACTTTAGTATACTATAGAACTAATAATAATAGTTTATAAAGCGTTTTATATATATTTTTATATCTATTAATATTATCTCTTTTAGAGTTATTATCTTTAAAAGTTTATTAATTATTACTTAGAGGTATTTAGATTTTATTTTTATTATATATAAGAGGTTTATTATAAAGTTTATAGTGAGGTTATAGTATAGCTATTCTACTATTAGTAATAGCTAAAGGAGTTTATATTTTACTTATTACTATATTATTCTATAGCTATAATTATTATAGTTTTTTATAAATTAATAGATAGTTATAAACTATTTTAGCTAGAAGTATTATTAAGCTAAGATAGCTAGTATATTATTTTAGCTAAAGTAGCTTATTATTACTAAGTTATAATATTTTTAGATTAATTATATTTAGAAGGTGTTCTATAAGTAGTTTTTATTTATTAATCTTAGTATTTAAATTTAATCTTTAAATATTAATTAGTTAAAGGTATTTATATTATATTTAGTAATCTATAGTTTTAAGCTTAACTAAAGAGGGAAATTTTAATCCCCCCTTTTTATTATAAAGTAAGCTTCTTAATACTAATTATTACTTATTTATACTTTATTTTAGGCGTATTAAAAAGCTAAGTCTTTAAATATTAATATTTTAAAGGCTTTTATAGGTATTAATCTATATATATTTCTTAAGGTAAAGTTAAGGATTATTTATATTACTTTTCCTTTTTTTTATTTATTTTCTTAGCTTTTTAAGGTATTTTATTTATAGTATAAAAGCGTGTTAAGTATAGCTATAAGGTAGCTTAGTTAATATTCTAAGAAGAAGTTATATTTTAAAAGCTATTCTACTTAATAATTTTAGTATTCTATTAAATATTACTTTTATATAAAGTATTTAAAGCTTTTATAGTTAGTTAAAACCTTAAATTTAGAGTAGTTTCTTAACTTTATATCTTATATATTTAAGTATATAATTACTACTAATAACTCTTTATTATAGATTAAGTAGTTATATTAAGCTAAGGTTAGCTTTTATAAGTAAAAAATAATAAGATACTATTATTTTTATAAGTTTTTTTATATTAATACTCCTCTTAGTATAAATCCTAAGTAGTTTATTTTAATAGTAGTTAGAGTTTATAGGTTAAAATAGTATAATACTAATATAGTTTAAAAGTAGTATTTAAGTATTTAGAATATATCTTCTTATTTTTTACTTTAAATAAATAGGACTTTTTTCTTTATAAGAAGAGTAAGAAGCTTTATAACTTTTAAGTATTTTAATATAAAAATTTAGTAATAATTAGTAAACTTAAAGAAATTTTATAACTTTTTTATAGAAATAGGCGTTTCTTATTTAATAATTACTTATACTTTCTTTATATTATAAGTAATATTTTTATTTATTTTAAAGATAAACCTTATATATTTTACTATTTTTATAAAGAACTTATATTTTATTAGGTTAAGGTTAAAGCTAGCTTCTCTAAACGCTTAAAAGACTTTATAAACTTTTTATTTATAGTTTACTTAAGAGCTACTACTATAGATTAATATATTATTAATATATATTATTATAAAGTTATTAAGGAACTCTTAAAGTATACTATTAATATACTATTAGAATATTACTAAGGTTTTATTTAGCCTAAATAAGTAGACTAACTACTTAAAAAGTTTATATTATATATAAAAAGTAGTTTTCTCTTAATATCTTTCTATTATTTAGATTTTATAGAAGGCTACTATAACGTTTAGTTTAATATACTATTTTACTATACTAACTTTTTAGAGTGTCTTTTAGATTAAAAATAGAGGGTAATAGTTTTATTTTATAATTATATTTAATACTTAGTAATTATAATAAAACTATAATCCTCTACTTAGTTTTTAGATAAAGAGGATTAAAGCGTTTATAAGTAACTTATTAGTATAAATAAACCTCTTATTAAGTAAGTTAGTAAGTATCTTTTTAAGTATTAGAAGTTTTTCTCTTAATATATTATAAAGAGAGCCTTAAGGTAAAAGTACTTCTTAGCTAAAGGTATTATAATTAAAGTGGATTTTATAATTTATATTAAAGTGATTTAGGGGTAAGAGATATAATTTAGCTACTTTAAAAAGCTCTATAAATTTATTATAAATATAATATAGTAATCTCTTAGAATAACCTTTTAGTTTTTTTACTTTAAACGCTTTTTTAATATCTTTTAAACTTATAGTTTATATTTTTATTACTACTTTAGATAACTTACTCTTACTAACCTTTTAATAGATTACTATAAATAAAGTAGTATTTAACTAATAAGCTTTTTAGATTTCTTTTACTTTTTAGAGCTTTTTTTATTTCTATAAAGTAATTATAACTTCTACTTTCCTATAAAATATATATTCTTTTATTATATTATAAATAATATTATTTTATTTTATTTATAGTTTTCTTAAGAAGAGGTTAATATCTAATTTTTTTATTATATAAGTAAAAAGTTACTATATATAGCTTTTAATTTTAAAGTATAATATAGCTACTCTTTTTATAATAGTTTAAGTTAAGTTATTAGTAAAGCTTTATAATTATTATACTTAGTAGTTAATATATAGTAAATAGAAGTAATAGGTATATTAATAGTTTATTATTATATAGATATTATAGCTATAGTTTATTAAAGTATTAGTAGGAGTACTTTTATTAACTCTAATTACTAATATTATAGAAAGCTTATTTATATTATATTCTAACTAGAATTATTCCTAATTAACTTACTCTTTTTCTATTATCCTTAATACTTAATTTTATATTAAAGTTATTTATTTTTTAAGTTAAAAATATTTTCTTCTTTTTTAGTCTCTTTTAAATTTAAGTATATTATTTCTTTAGTAACTTTTACTATTTTAGGACTATCTTTTAATTTTTTAGTTTTTTAGTAATCTTTCTATAAGTAGCTAACTTAATTATACTTAAAATAATAATATATTCTCTTATTAAAGTTTTTACTTATTTTTTTATATAAGGTATATATTAAACCTATTATCTTAATATCTCTATTTATATTTACTTTTAGAGGTAATAGCTTTATTCTAAAGGTTTTAAACTAGCGTGAAACGTTATAAATATAGTATAATCCCTCTAATTTTTATATAATATCTTATATAAGGCTTATATATTTAGTATACTTATAAGAGGTTAGATAGTTAATTAGATAATTAAAGAGTTTATATAATAGTACTTTATATAAGTAGTTAATTTAAATACTATTTAGCTAAGTTATACTACTTATCTCTATAATAATATATTTAAAGTAGGGAAGGAATAAAGTAAAAGCTTTATTATATTTTATCTTAAGTTTTAATAGTCTTCTAAGAGCTTTACTTTTTATATTTAGGTTACTATAAGTATAGTTTAGGTATACTAAAAAAACGTTTAGCTTAAATAAGCTATTACTACTTCTTAAGCTATAGAAAGCTATAACTACTAGTTATACTTTAGGTTTTAAGTAGAAGTTAATAAGATATTATACTTCTTAGTTACTTAAGTAGAAAGCTTAATCTATTTTAATCTTATTATATATCTATTACGCTTATATAGTATACTTATTATAACTTCCCTTAAATTTAAGGGGGTTAGGGAGGGGCTTTAAGTACTAAATACTACTTATTTCCTAAGTAATATCTAGTTTAAAAAGTAATAATAGTAGTAATAATAGTAGTACTAATAGGGTTACTATAAGGTTTAGTGTTATTAATACTAATATATTATTAGCTACTATTATTTATATTAGATCTATAGCTAGTTTATTATTAATTTACTATAGGATTATTAAGTTATTAACCTAGTTACTAAGCTTATTAATAGCTATATAGATTGCTTTAAATACCTCTTTATTTACTAATATTAGTTTTAAACTAGCTATTTCTAGCTTAGTTAGCTCTATTTTCTACTTACTATTTATTGCTCTATATAATTAGTGAAGTAGGTATTTAAAAAGAGCTTAGATATATAAGGGGCTAGCTTTTAGTTTATTTAATTTAGGGGTGCTTTAATTATAGGAATCTAAGCTAAAGAGGGGAGGTTTCTAGGAAGCTTCTTATATAGAGGAAAAATAGGTATAAGGTAATTATTAAGTAAATATAGTTACTAGGGGTAGAATTCTCTTAGGTCTATAGTACTACTTAGCTGTTAATAATAGGCATAGCTTATAATACTTTATAAGTATTAAGGTTATAAATTAAGGCTTAAGTTTTCTTATTTAGTATAATAAGTTAGGAATATTAAGAGATCTTATTAATATTATCTTTTAATACTAAAGTTAGGGAGATTAAAGTAGAGGTTATATTACTACTTATTACTCTTTTATATTACTATTAAGGCTAGTAAATAAGATAATAAGCTTAATGTGAAGGCTATTAGAACTAATATAAACCTAGATACTAAAAGGTAGGTTTAGAAAGATAAAGTATAAAAGGTTGTTTTATCTTAAGGTATATTAGGATTACCTTTATAAGGGATAGTCTTAATATACTTTATATCTAACCTTAATAAGTTAGCTATTATAGCGTTCTTAATAGCTAAACTTATATTAAGCCTTATAGTAGTTAGTTTTATTAATAAAAACCTAAAGAGAGCTTCTATTAGTACTACTTATATTATTAAATACTAAATATTATTATATATAAATTATATAAAGTAAAGTTATTATACTTAATCTAATTAGTTTTAAGTATAGAAATACTATAAGTATTACTTTAGGTATTAGTTCTATTATTCTATTTAGCTATCTATTTAAAAGTAGAAAGTAATATTTAGTTACTTCTTAATAGCTAAGAGGTAATAAAGATATATTTAGAACTTATTTATAAAAAGTAATCCTCTATTTAAGATAATACTTTCTAAGATACTAAATATCTTAAAGATCTTAGTGAATAATAAATTAGTGAGGTTTTAGGTAGTAAGCGTTAAGTATATAGTAATATATATATTATACTTAATAAGCTAATTAACTACTATTAGGATAGTATTATAAGATTTATAGTTTAAAAGTATTATTAATATAAGTAATCTAATAATAAAATTAAGTAAGATCTCTTATTAAAGCTATTATAATATAAATAAAAGTTATAATAACTTATATAAGTAATAGTAGTAGGGCTTTATTCTCTAGTATATTATATAAATATTAATATATATTTTAATATCTTTATTTATAGAGTCTTAATAGTAGTATCTCTTAAGTAGTATTAATATCTATTTAACGCTATAATACTTTACTATTAGTATATTATAATATCTCTTAATAATTTCCTAACAGATATTATAATATATAAAGATATATATATAGTTATTAAAATATAGTAGTCCTTATATATTATATTCTTAGTTTTCTTATTAAGGACTATTAGTTTATTATAAGTATTAGCACCTCTTAGCTTATTAGTATTTTTTAATAAAAGTATCCTTTTATTAGGTTATTAGTAACTAGCTTATTATTAATATCTAACTATCTTTAATAGCTATTTTAAGCGTTATATCTTTAATAGGAACCTATAGAATAAGTAGCTTATAATTTATAGTTCTAATAATAAGCTTAAATATCTCTCTAAATATTATACTATTATTCTAATACCTTAAGCTTATAGCTTTATTATACTTCTTAAGTAGCTTTTTAGAGCTTATATCTTAAGTTAAAGCTTCTACCCTCTTTTACTTATTTTATTATAATAATAACTATATTACCTTAACTTTAATATTACTCCTATAGTAAGTCTTAATATATATTACTACTATAATAAGTAGCTCTTATAAAGCCTCTATATTTAATAACTATATCTTTATACTTTTTAGTAACTCTTAAGCCCCTCTTTTAAAATATATAAAACTATAGTTAGGTCTATATAAAAAGCTATCTACTAAGTTCTTAACCTTAAGTTTAAACTTAATATTAATATTAAAAACTACTAACTTATTAAGCTATTATAGCTATTTACTATTAGGTTTCTTCTTTATATTAAGAAATTATAAATTAAAATAATTTATAAATACTATAATATAGTTTTTACTATATATAAAGTAATAGTACTAATTCCTTAGAGTATTTATAATAGTTAGAAGTTTTATATCCTCTATTTTATAATAGTTTTCTATATCTATTAACTTCTAAGATCTAAATATAATAAAATACTAGTAGCTTTTAAATAGCTAAGTAATTACTACCTTAATTATTTATATAGAGATATTAATCTATAGCTATATTAGTAATATAAAATTAAAATATTATAATATAAACGTTTTAGTAAATACCTTAAGAAGTACTTTAAATATTATAATAATACTTAGTAGTAAATTTATTTTCTTTAGCTTTACTTTATAATATAAGTCTATTAAAGGTATAATAATTTTAGTATAGTTTAATATAAAATATCTATAAAACTTAGTAAAGCTTAAGAATATTTAGATATCCTTAATATTATATAATAATAGCTAGTTTACTATAGTTTTAATATATATAGTTTCTATTTTAATTCCCTTATTTAATATAATATAGCTTAAAAAGCTTATATATAAGGTATAAAATTTATATTTATTATTATTTAAGTATAAGTTCTATTAGTAAAGCTATTTAAATATACTATATATATATTTTTTATATACTTTATAATTACTACTATAGATTAAGATATTATCTAGATATATAATATATATTATATTAACTAATTTACTTAGAATATTATTAATATATATTTAGAAGGTAGCTAATATATTAGTTAGACTAAATAGAATAACTAAGTATTTAAATTAGCTATATTTTATATAGAAAGCTATCTTTTATTTATTACTTTTAGTAATATATATCTAATAGTAAGTATTCTTAAAGTTAAGTTTAATAAATATTAATATATTAAATAGATAGTTTAAGATTTCTCTAATTAGTAGTAGTAATATTTTATCCTTTTATATAATCTTATTTATTACTTTATAGTTAATATAAAATTATAGCTTCCTATCTTTCTTAAAGATAAATAAAATAGAAGTTTCTATTAAACTAGTTAATAAATATATCTAACTTCTTATTTCTACTTTTATTAAGTAATCTCTTAAGATCTTAAGTTTATAGTTTAATAATAAATAAATAAAGTTTTAAGGAATAAGAGTAGTATTATTAAACTTAATATAATAGTTATAAGCTACTCTCTTAAGGAGTAAAATAGCTTTCTCTTCTAAAAATAAATTATTAAACTTATTATAATATATTTATTAATCTTTTATATTATTTAGCGTTATAGAAGATATATTAATAGTTAGAGTAATAGTAATATATATTATTATAATATATTATAAGCTATTTAGTAGCCTCTTCTTTAGAGCGTTTAAATAGATATAGCGTTTATAAATTAGATAGTACTACTATTATTATTACTAGCTAATAAGAGGGTTTATATCTTCTAACTATAAGATATTTAAAATAAATATAAATATTAATAGATCTATAATAATAAAATAATATAACTATATCTCTATAATATTATTATTATTAGAGATTTTTAGTTAGAAATAATAACTCCTAAGTATTTAAATTTCTTAGTTATTTATATCTACTAACTAAAAAGCTAAATAGATATATAAGTTAGTTTTAAATATATTAAGTAAGTTATAGTTAATAATATTTCCCTTTAATTTTAAATTAATAAGTATTTTTAGCTTTACTTAATTACTATTAAGTTATACTTAAGTTAAAATATCTAAATAATATTTTTATTATTATAAATTTATAACTTAAATAAGTATAATATTAAGGTTTATTACTAAGTTTAGCTACTTTTAAGTTATACTATTTAAAGAGTAATTAGCTACTTTATAGCCTTTTTAGCTATACTTTTTATATATTATATTTAGGTATATATTAGCTAAATAGCCTATTTTACTATAATTATAATATTATTAAAGCTATATCTTTAGGCGTAAGTAATCCTTTACTATATAGCTTAAATCTTAATAATTATAATATATAATATCCTTCTAAGGAGATCTATATTATTAAGGATATATAAAGGTATAATTACTTAGTTACTAACTAACTTAAAATACACTCCTTAGTAAACTATATATAAGAGAACCTTATTAGTTAGATAATATTAAAGAGGATTACTTAATATATTATATAAGAGATATAAGTTTATTATAAATATATAGAAGTATTATTTATAAAATTATAATATATTATAATTATAGCTATAGCTTATTTAGTAATATTAAAAGATATTACTTTTCTATAAAGTAGTAATTTAATTTAAGCTTTAAGTTATTAATATAGGGTATAAACTATCTATTTATTTTTTTAAGCTTTAGAAAATACTATTTAAAGCTATATTAATAGCTATATTATAGCTTATAAGGTTAAATAAATTATTATATAAAAAGGTTTTAAGAATTAAGAAAGTAATTTAGTCTATATAGAATATAAGTTCCTTTTTATAATTATATATATAATATATCTATAAGGTCTTAAAATAACTATAGAAGTAGCTTATTATATATACTACTCTTTTATAGTTAATATATATTTACTATTCTTATAAGCTAAATTAATAATTATAATTAAATAAGAAACTTTATAAATCTCTTATTAACCTTTTTAAGTAAGATAGAGGAGGTAATAAGAGTAACTAAAAGATAATATTAAGGTTTAGATTAATAAATATAAAGTTAATAGCTTATAGTTTATTTATAGAGTAAAGTTAGTTTTATTCTTATAATTTAGAAGCTTTAGATCTAATAAAGTTAAGTAAAGTAGTTTTATAGCTAAAAACTAAAGCTTTAGTAATATTAAGTATAATGCTAAATAAAGTTAAGTTAGTTTTATTATAGCTAGATCTAAGTATTAAACTAATTAAAATACTTTTAAAATACTTTAGCTTAATATACCTCTTATATAAGTATTCCTTATATATAGTAATAAGGATTTCTTTTTTAAGTATATACTCCTCTTTATATAATTTAAATAGATAATTACTAATAATATAATTTAACTATTTATAGCTTTAAATAAGTTCTATTAAGAGGAGTTTACTATATTATCTTTACTTTAAGGGAGTAGTATTCCCCTATCTTTACTATATCCTCTTTAGAGTTAATTAATTACTTACTTTTTATTATAGAGGTAGTAAATCTTATTATTCTTAGTTATCTTAAATACTTAGAGTAGTTAATAATAGTAATATCTTATTACTAAGTTACTATATAGATTATACTTTCTTAGTATATTATATTTAGGTTAGTATTTTAAACTTCTAGTTTAATCCCCTTTATAAGTAGAGATTTTAGACTATTAATTAAGTATATAATATAAAGTAAAAGCTTATAGAAGCTAACTATACTTAGGGGTTAAAAAATAGATTATTAAAATCTACTCTCCTTAATAATATATATAACCTATTCCCTATATATAACCTTACTGCTTCTTTATTACTACCTCCTTACGCCTAACTAGTTCTAGTGATCCTAACACTTCCCCTTCAACCTCAAGTCTTTAGTAACTATAGCTGGTATACCGAGGGAGCCCGGCAAAGAACTAGCTGATATTAACCACGATAGCTCAACAAATAAACACAGCTTCAGGAGACGATTGACAAGATCATCTTCATATTCACATTAGAACTGTTTTTAAGCCGACGACGGCAGCCGGGCCCGATGACAGCTTTGCTGGAGCAAGCTTGGAGGGCAAGCATGGCCTTGTTTTCTACGAGCCCAGATTTTAAAGATGGCGTTTCGGTCGATTCAACTTCGATATGTTGTCCTGATTGGCCTTGCTTCCCGGAAGCTCGAACAACATCAACCTCCGAGAGCTGTACTCGTCGAGCAAATCCGCGCCAGCCCATGCCGTAGGAATGTTTTGGATCTGATGAATGAGGCAGCTGGTTTTACAAGCAACTCCGGTTTCGTCGCAAGACGGTGCTCAACCGAACGCAGAGCATTTTGGCCGGAGCGTTTACTCTCACCCACTGGCACAATACGCCCTCAAGGGTCGTTTGGAGTTTCATCTTCTCCCACAAGCAGTCGGTCCACTGGCGAATTTAGAGAGCAGTCTTATCATCTGCTACTGAGGCCGTCGTGAAAGCGCCGCAAGTTTAGTCAGTCATAGCAAACGATTCACACGAAGAATGGGACGAACGATCGAGTTCCGCGACTCAATTGAAGTGCTAGATGTACAGTTCATCCACAACGCCAAGGACGGCGAACATCGTGGAAATTTTAGTCATGCTCACGGAAGAGATTATAATTGGGATGGAGTTCATGGTTCTTCATTACTTCGGTGCACATCATCGCCAGCTCGATCGAGTTGCGATCACCATTCCACGGTGATGCTTTCTGTGCGACACTGCTCCGTCGTCTTCTCGTGCGGCTCCCGAAACATCCGTTGGTTCGGTCACCCCGGGCCCTTTCGCTGGTCTCAGTCTCTGTAATGGCAATGGCTGCTTTTGCTAAGCTGGCGTTCTAGTCTTTTCAGTGGGCCGCCATATTCGAACCAGAAGTTTGCATTGCATGTCGTGCTCTCCTGGGACGTTTCCAAGAGACATTTGGTTCTCCTGGCCCTCTTTTGGTTACGAGATACCTAGCGAGGAGCCGTGAGTGCCAATCTATTCCTCACACTCAGAACTTCTGACGTGACGATTCGCCTGCACGATCGTCTTGCGAATCTACCAGGACTTTGGGTGGCTGGAGTTAGCGCATGGTATCATGTGTTCTACCCCGCGCATTATGTCAAATCTAATTCCTCGTTCCTGGAAACAGCTCCTGAAAACACCCTCAATCCCTGATCCTCAATCATACAAACGCAGCACACAAGTCAGCTGGAGTAATTACGAAGTTCCAATTACTATATATCAATCCTCGCCAAGACACACCACCTCAACGAAAGACTACTCCCTCCGCCCCCACTCAAGTATTCCCTTCTCTTTAGTTGACCTTGGCCTGGCTCAGGCTGGTAATCTGGTTCACACCATCCTGAAGCTTGCCATTAGGCAGCTTGAAACGACACAGAACGCCAGAGCGCTCCTTGACGCTGTTGTCGCAGGCCAAGCTCGTGGTAGCAACGCAGTTAAGCGCTCCGCCGCCTATTATATCCCGAAAAATCAGTCATCAATCCCATGATGATACCCCTCGAGATTGTATTAGATCAGAGGTCATGACTTACAAGCAGTAGGTCCTCCAGGCACACACTTGCCCGCCGCGCCCGCCGCATCAGTGCAAGCATCCTGCTTCAGCGACGTGTTGGGAATGCAGCAGGCGCCCGTGGCCTTCTTGGCCTGGCGGGCATCGAGAACAATGGAGTTGCGCTCGACGTTGCGCACGCCCTCAACGTCGGCAATCGCGGCGGAGGAGACGGCGGCGAGGCCGAGGATGATGGCGGTGATGGAGAACTGCATTTTGACCGGGGTGGAAAGAGTTGTGGGTTGGGAACAAATACGTTGTATGTTAAATAGGTAGTGAATGTTTAGCCGCACAGCGGAAAGAACGAAAGGCGAGTTGCACAAGGATTGATCAAAGAAAACTGGGAAGACTGGCTTGACGAGGGGAAAAGGGTAGCAGTAGATCAAATCCGCGCCGAGAGTGCAAGTCTTTATACCGCCGCTTGTTTTGACTCCACGAAAGACTCGGTCCTCCAAACCCAGTCCCAAACAACGTTGTGGTTAATTGCGGCTCAGTGACAGGGATCGCTGGATCCCACCCTCTGCTCCTCCAGATCGAGGCTGCACTCGGCCTCCGAGCGGACTCTTCCGGACTCCAATCCATCCTGACAGCGACGAGCCTTTTACTCTAACCGGACGATGCTTAAACCACGCAGCGGATCATGAGACGGTTGCTGGACGAAGAGGGAAGCCGGGTTGGGACGGTAGAGGAAGGGAACATTGCAAAATGCAACTTCAGGTTCGTCTCGAGTTTCTGAAACGGGTTACAGAGCAGTGCCCCCCCGGTACCAGATCTAGCGGTTTAATGGCTCCTCGAATACGAATGGCTCGTACGCCCCACGATTGCTTCGGATCGCTCCGGGCGGAGCCTTTGGGGCCATGCGAATTCTCCGTGGCAGGCAGATTGTCGCCGAGGTGCACCGGGGGCGTAAACGTGAATTCCTGCGCCATTTCCCTTATGCACGCAGTGTCTTCGATACCGAAAGATTGATTTACATAGCGTCACGATCTAGAACCACGTAAACCCATTTAATCCATCATGTCATTCGTCTCAAGTTGCAGGATTCATCAGACCGCGCCAAGACATCATCGCAACTCTGGCATCTCGGGGGATGCTGGCCACCAGAAAAACTTCAGTCAAATCGCATCGCGAGACAGCCATCCAATTCTTCGTGCATCAGCCTGCACGGCCGCAACTCCCGGCAATTCCTGCCGGCCAAGACGTATCGGATCCACCAGCCCCCTAGCAGCGTCGCCCATGCCATCCCGGCGGGATGCAATGCCCTCGGCAAAACTCGCTCGTTTCATCAGGAGCCTCCCGTCCATGGGCTTTGCTGCCCGGATGGAGCATTAATTCGGGACAACCTCTTATTCTCTTGACCCGTGTGATCCGCATACTCACCAAGTTTTTGCTACATCTGGGCCGAGATTCGAAAGACCTGCGGCAACAAAGTCGGCGGGACCAAAGTGGCACTCGTCAAATCAACTAACGAACTCAGAAGATGCCGTTGTAGTCATCCCTGCTCCATCCAAGCCCGTCAATTCAACCATCATCGCCGCTGAATCCGTGGTGACATGTAGACCGTCAAAGTGTATTCCGGTGATTTTTGCTAGCCGGGCAGTGTGCCCTATAACTTTAGCCAGCGTACCCAGTACCAAGAACGACAGTAGTAAAGAAAGCGATAGGGGTGGCAATAAGGATTAGGCGATGGACGGCGACAGGGGCGAGAAGAACGAGATGGACAACATCAAGAATGAGAAAGAGGATGACCATTCTTTTCTATCATACTATCTCTTCATTCAATTCTACCTGAATGGACCTATTGAAAGGAACAGGGAGACGGAAAGGGGCTTTGAGTTGCTGCAGCCGTGGTAGCCAATCTTCCGAGACCTCAAATAGCCTGCTCAATACAGTGCTGATGGCCCGTTCGCCCGTTTTGTCCTTCGAGCCTGGGATATCTAGGTGTGTGATGAAAGGCGGTAGATGATCTAGAAGCTCGCCCTCGAAGCACCACATCCCGATACGTAGCTTCGTCAAGAATAGGAACTTTGCGAGTGTCGATGCGAGATACACTGACGGACAAGGAACACCCTCGGTGCCTTCGATGACCAAGGTAAGCGACTGCAACCTGAGAGACAACGGCTGCAGACATTCGATCACCTGACTCGGCAGCGGTTCAGGCAATTCGGTATTTCTTCCGGGCTCAAACAGATCGTGGTTGAGCTGTAGGCTGAAGTGGACGACGTTTGGCAAGTGGTTGATGAGACGAGCCAGGTTGTCATGGAAGATGATGACATCGCGAAGATTGAGATTGGTAATGCAATTGCCATCAAGCAGAACTCCTTGTGGAACCTGAAAGATCCGGCACACTTCAGGGTGAGTGGTTCCGTTGATGTCGACTGCCGAGATCCTAGCCCAAGTGATGAAGTTCACTACTCCATCCAAATCGAGCTTCTAGCGCCATGGGCGCAGGAGGCTAGGCCTCCAAGCGAACAGCTTTATGTCTGGGAAAGGTTTGTTGTCTTCGTATTGCTGAGAAATAGGATTGATGGTCGCGTCGCCCATGCAATCCCGAACGATGTCAATGATGTCTGCCTCAATGTAGAGCGAGATGTATTCCACCGCGTGCCGTGTGAATTGAAACACCATAGCGACTAGAGCAGCGCAGGCCAGATTTGCCATCCGTATTTGTTCACGCGTGTGCGGGCATCGGGGGGCATCGAGGGGTGGCGTCGACCCGGTGAGAAACTCCTCGAGTGCTAGTCTCAGCTCTTGGGACAGTGAGAAACCTAACTTCGAGGCAAATTGCAGGAGTGCTGTTGCCTCTTCCGACGACCATCCCAAAGTGTCCTTGTCAATCGGTCTGATTGCCAAGTACAACTCCTTCATGGTAACAAAATCACGGAAGTTTGGGTCAACTGCTCCCATGACGTAAAGAAAATGAGCCAGATCCGAAGGTGTAGAGAAGTGGAGGATCTCAAATTGGTCGCAATTCAAGGGCCAGAGCTTGTGCTCTGACTTGAATCGCCGCCGCCGGCTCCTGTGTAATGACGGCTCGTACTCAGAATTATCGAAGCCATAGCTCCTTTCGTTGTTCTTGGGATCTGGTACGCCGAATCCGTATCCGCGGACTCGTTGGATGGGTGCAAGATCGTCGGAGGTTGTCTCCACGTCGAGAAGTTCCAGGGGCAGAGTGATGAGCCGAGCCATGTGTACGTTGTAGAGACAATAGCGTTGTAGTTTGATGTTGAAGTGACTCTAGTGTGTGCGGTCTATTGATTGACAATGAAAAGTGCTATGCTGTTGGGATGTTGTCGTGTTTGTGGGATGTTTGTGTGACGTTGGGTTTGCGGATGGATGGGTGCGAAAAGCAAGATGTGCGGACCGGAAACGGCGGGGCATCGAGCTTGCCACAGCCCGCAGAAGTGCCTTGCTGGTCTGGTCGGTCGATTTGGCAAACGCATGGCAACAGCAATCGGGCATCGCGAAAGCACAAACATCCCGGGAAAGCGCAATGTGTAGGAGGGAAGGCACGAGCAGCCGATGCAAACCTAGCCAGAACCAGCTTGCAGGTAACACGAGAAGGAAACTGCGTCTAAGCAAACGGCAAAAAGAGTGTCTTC
Organism: Colletotrichum sp. SAR11_240; assembly: GCA_025328625.1. Lineage (NCBI taxonomy): Eukaryota > Fungi > Ascomycota > Sordariomycetes > Glomerellales > Glomerellaceae > Colletotrichum > Colletotrichum sp. SAR11_240. Next base: position 21,262 of record JAKMXA010000410.1, on the reverse strand, counting down.
CAAGTTTGGGTGGAAACTGGGAGTCTGCATGGGCAGAAGTGTGGAAGGAGGTGACGTATGGCCAAAATACCCAGTGATGGAGCGCATAAAGAGAATCGGAACTTCCTCCTCCTTCCCAGATTCTTGGACACCATCATCGCACACCTTCCGCTCCTCCCAGGGAAGCAAGGGCACCCTCGCCAGCTTCACCTCCCGCAGCAAGCAGCTGTATCTAGAGAGCTCTATTATCATTGGCCTTGCCGTCAACATCTCCATCGTCCTGCTTCGTCCCCCATCGCCCTTGCTGTCATCGGTATCGTCCTTGTCGTCTTTACTGTCACCCTTGGTTATCCTTGTCTTTCTCATCTACCTGGACATCAATACCTATCCTCTCGCCAGGGACCTTCCACATGTTGGGTCTTCCACACATTGGAACTCGCCCAACCAGGCTCAAATGGTCCTCGACTCGATTCGCGCGCAGGCTCCCTCCGCCAGACCGCTTACCCTGCCAACCATGGGCGACCGCAGCCGGCTCACTGGCCATGTCTTCCACAACTTCGACCTCGCCAATTGTGCCGCTTTCAGTGCCACAGGCGCGTTCCACTCCGAAACCCTCTGTCTACACTAACCCGGAAGGCGATGCCGACTCTGGATGCGACAAGCACATCACGCTGGCCACCAACAACGATCCTACGTTGCGATGTTCTCAACCTGCCAGACCCTTCCGTTCCTGAGCTGGCGCACCTACCACAAATATTCCGTGTTGCGGAAATAACAATTGGAACTCTCGTAGCCCTGATGTGTGGCCTTGCCACTTCGGCCGGTGCGCTGAACGTACTGGAAGCATCTGCGCAAATGAAGAGGGTCAGTGTCGAATTATTTTCCGTTGTCATGACACAGATGCTGACTTCTTGGAGAGAACATAGTCAAGGACCACGACAACAAAAGGGCTTTTCATGCGAAACCTGCCACAGATGGCGGATTTCCTAGGGGAATTCCGGGGATATCACAACCAACGATGCTAGCAAAAAAGGCGAGGCTGCTGCCATGTTCTGTATTCATGCCACCTCGACTCTCTCGTGCTCATCCTCGTTGCGTCTCTTTCGACTTCACTTGGCTTTGCTCTTGGTTGGCAGGATTCTCTCCGTGCCGAGCTGTTGGCTGGCCCAATCCTTTAGCCATTATATTCCGCTAGGCCCCGAGGAGCTACGTAATGCCGTCTCCTTTGACTCTAGAACTTAGCGTCTCAGCCCATCCGTTTTGGATAGTTGCGGGACGGCCCATGAGAAACCTTGAAGGCCATGCCTAGACCTCGCAGTACACAACGTTACAATGCATAATTCTGGCACAAGGGCACGGGTCTACTATCCAAAATTTCATCTATCGATTCACTTCTTCTATGATCCCGACTGTAACCGTATGAAACACCCGAAAGATATAGCAGGACTTAGTTCATCCTTTCCAGTATACACATTCACATTGTCGTTGTATTTCTTTGTCTTCTTGATCCCTCTGTGTCAACAACACACAACATTGACGACGAACACTACACCGTAATTGACCTTGTTCGCACTCTGAGAAGATCTGAAGCCCCGGGCCCATGCAGTCTTATTCGGTGGTACTCAATGTTCATCTCATCTTCGATTAGTCCCCTTAGCTTGTGGATTCGGAACAACAGAGGCTGGGCTTACTTCTTCGCAAGTAGGCTATTACATGAAAGATCTGATCGCGTGGGTGGGGGCCCTTCTTCTCAGCCAAGAATAACTTGAAGGGCGTCCGCTACGATTCTCCCTTCACTGGGCCCGATTATGGCCAGATGGTGCAGCTTCTTCGGATCGCCAAGGACTAGGCGGTGCAATGGGTACATCTTCAAGACATCTGTGACAGTACACCCGGCCGCAAGTCTTTCTTATCATCACCCAATCCACGAACGAGACGCCGAGATAATTTCCGCTGTGGATACACCAAAGACCCCTCAAATGCAAGTCTTGGGTGGTGTGACATCCAGAAGTCCATTTCCATGGCAGATTAGAAGTACCGCGGGATTTCTGGGCTCAATGATCAAGGCCTTACAGAGACCAAGTATTATGGAGTGTTCAGTACTGTCGTCTCTCTCGACCTCTCGTACCTCTAGTCACTGGACTGAGAGCCTTGGCTCCTTTGATCAGGATAGCCACACCTCCGGTCCAATCGGATCTGGTATCAAGGTCGATTCCCCTTGCAGCAGGTCTCCTAGAGCCTTTTATATCAATTTTCAACCTTGCCACAAAATCGGCGATAGAATTCTCAGCACCATGAGGCTTTTGAAACGTCAATAATGCCAACAACCAACCCCGGGTCCGCAAATTCTTCGAGACTTCACCCATGCCTGTTTGGTTTTGTGCACAAGTACAGTGTCCATCTTCATTCCGAAGGCTCCAGCCGCCCATTGGTTTGTTGCAGACAACAAATCGCGTGTGGCCTGGGAGAGTTCAGTTGATTCCGTGGTCCTTGCTTGCACCCTATCAGTCGCTCCCCTACAGCGACATCTAGCTTAACCCACAATACTAGGGAGAGAACTTCGACGAGCCAGACATTCTGGCTGTCGGTATATTGGAGCAGACCGTCTCCATCGACAAGCCCTAGTGGAGGATCGATGTCTTTGGCATCTAAGTATAGGGGATGTTAAGACCCTCCTAGGTGCAGGATGAAAGGAATCATTTTCTGCCGACGAAGGAGGTCCTTGAGATTATACCTATTGACGACGCAGGAAGAGGCCCCTTCTACCAACTAGGCCACATGACAGGCGCGTCTCTTCCGCGCTATGGTCGACAATCAGCGGGAGGCCACGAGGGCGTTGGCCACTGGCAGCCTTGCACTCTTCAACCAGAATGACGGCTTCGCTGACGCCTTTGAGATGGCTCGGCGTCTGGGCCCCAAGGTCCGTCGACCTGGGGCCCAGGGCAGGGTAAAGACCTGTATTTACTGTTACTTTGGCTGCACTGCTAATCAAAATGCCGTCGCCATCTCAAGAAGCAGTACGACGCCGTCATGTGGCCGACGCCTGGCTGCTGAGCCTGGCCGGGATTATTTGGGCAAGTTCAGACCTGACTCGATAGCCGTGTTCAGGCCCAAAGCTCATGGCCCTTTGAGTCTTCTTCATTAAATCAAATTTCTTTGGTAGATGGGACAAGATTTATGAAATCTTCCATGGCATTCCTTCGACCGGGGCCCTTTGATAGTGGCACATACGGCCTGGAGAGACAGTCGTTCACAAGGGATCTGACCTTCTATTTGTGCGGGCACTGGCGAACACTTACAAGTCAAAGCGTCCTGCGAATGTGGAATAACAAGATGCGAAGCGCTGTCTTCTGTCAAACCGAAAGAGTTGATCGAACGTGCTCATATACCTTCATCATGGATCGCTATCTCCCAGTGAGCCACAGTCTTATTACCCCCATCCGAACTTAATTGTCATCGAGGACTTCTGCAAGGCCATCAATTGAGGACACTATACCCCGGGCCTCAATTGCCACAAAAACTGACCAGGACCAAAGTTGGCGGGTCTCCTTTCGCGAGGCAGTCCGAGATAACGTGCGGAGCCACGGCATCTAGGACTTTTTAAACACTTCAAGCAAAATGGATCTAAGGCTCTGCGGTTTCACAATTCAACAACCCGGTTTAAAATCGTAATCCGAACACCAAGCGTACACCCGAGTGACGCTGGAAATATATGCCGAGGTTAGAGGCCAGGTTCGTTATCCGAACAGGGTGTTCTTGTCTTGTGTACCAACAGAGCTCGAGACAGTGTTGTTTTCGAGTTTTGACTCACTTATCAAGATTAGAGACACGCACATCATCGTCAAGACCTTGGAAGCTGCAGTGGTCCGGTGTGCGTGTGAGGTGCTACAAAACGTGAACACATCGGTTTTGGGAAACTAGACACTTGTCATATAAAGAGATGCCTGTTACGAATCTCAAGGTGGCGAAGGCGCCGCCATGGTTGAACCCCGGGCCTCAAACATCATGACATCGATGAGATCTATAACTCTGCAGATGATTCGTGTGTCACCTCGGCCGTGCAGGACCACTTCGTGCTACCAAGCACGAATTCAGCGATCTGAAAAATCGCGGTTCTGCAACATGGTAACCAACGCCACCGCACTGTCTGGCGGATGAGAAAGCTCGCCAAACACATAATGTTAGCACCAGGCATCGATAGAAGTGACGCCGACAACGTGCGCAGAGGTGATCAGCGGTCTCCGCCCGGTGATGAGGCGGTAAACAACTGGCAGCGATGTAGTTCGACACAGTGTTGTTTTCGTCGCGAGCTCCATCACTTACAACCCGGGGCTCTATACAGCGACTGATGTTGATTATCCTTGATTCGGTTGGTGCTATTTGCACTACCCCATACACATCTCACGAAGAGACACATGCAACGTACAGGGATGTCCGTCCCGGATCTCAAGGCATTGTGAGGAATAGGTGCCCGGTACCATGAAGGTGAAGCGTAAGTGCTGTCTGCTTCGTCCTACCAGCTCAGTTACCACGGGCAATGCCACCAAACAGTATATCCCGGGTCCTCTACGGGCAGAACAGACGAAAGAGTCAACATACGCTGGCTACGCTACAGTGCCTTTGGCGAGGACGGGGCACGACCCTCATACTGATCGCCGTCTATTCTCGTCATAGTTCTTCTGCGTCGTACAGCAGCTTTTGGAGCTTATTGCATTGTTCTCAAACCGCGGTCCTTGGGATATTTCAGAAACTGGCCAGAAACCTCGCACGTCAGCCGTTGGTGTTGGCCTATGAGAATTGACATCGACTCATGTTGCCTGGGCCAGGCCGCTTCAAGGCGGGAGCTGCGGAGTTCCGAGCACTAAAGCTTCTTCTGGATCTTCCCGGCCAGCATTCTCAGGCTACAGAACCGGCATCATTGCCTTTCTCAAAGCCCAGCCCTATACATGAGGCTGGCGGTGGAGAACGAAGTCATCGATACGCCTGGAGGACTTAAGCCAAACTCATACCACGGCCACAGCCAATGGATCCGACAAAGTTCTCTATGGTCCACTTCAATTTTCATACGGATAAGCGGCTTAGCAACGCAGCCAGTTGCGCCGAAGTACCCATGTCCAAATTCTGCGGACTGCCAATGAGGGACGACCCCTAAGGCAATCAAGCCGCCGGAGAAGACATGACGATGATAATTTCAGTATGTCACTTTTGGCTGCCTGGACAGTGCACACGCAGGACAGTGATGAGAACAACGAACGAGGGCAGCCGATGAAGCACATCAACAAGAACAGCATCGAGGTCTTGCATGGCCTCTTGCCATCCTGTTTGGCTCCTTATGGTTTTTCAATCCCCGGGCCCTATGCCAAAGCCTTCGACCCACTTCACGAACCATAACTGTTCACGGCCTGCTTTGGCAAAAGAATGGTGATGAGAACACAGGGCCAACCGGCAGTAGGCTGGTTGAATTGCACAGCGATATGCGATGGTTGCTATAGCCCTCTCCGTGCTCTTCACAGGCAAAAGTTCTTCGATTCAATGAGGATTGCGCAGGTTTCAAGCCGTTCTCTGCGGGTACAACAAACCACGCACGTCCTTATTCGAGCTGATGCAATCTTGCAGCCTTATGGGACAGCCTCGAGCGAGGACGGGACGCGTTTCTCGTCGTGACGATTTACCAAAGCAAGCACAACGAAGTGCAAGTAAACAAACGTTTCATTCTAAACCGAAAGGGGCTGTAGGATGTCGAGAGAGACGTCCCACCTCTATTACGGTCCGTATGGCAATTCGACACCTTGAGATGCAATGGGAGGACGGATTGCGCTGCCTTCTCACTAAAAACATATGAAACCTACATCATAATACATCCCCGGGCCCTTGAAGGCTTGTAAGCGTCAGCCTCATCATTGAGATGAAATTTCATCTGGTTGAATGCGATCCCGGTGCAGAGCATAACGGCCAGAAAAATGGGCATGGATCCCAACCTGCTCGAAGAGTCAGGACAACTAGATGTCAGCATTCCAGTTGGTGCTCATGACAGGCTTTCTTCCGCTCTGAGCGTATTGCTAGAGTCAGTCTTTTCGATATCCAGCTAAACTCCAGGACCTGAGTCAGATGGATTGCAATGTTATCAGTGGAGATCACATTCCAGATCTACATAATTGCCCATCTAGACTGAAACTCGATGTAGATGGAGGAGGCATCGGGGCTGGATCCCACGGATTTCAAGCCACGGACACGTTCACTTGGGCAGTTGGCTTTTGTTCATAAGTACTTGATGAACAATATGTCATCATAGCCAAGATCGATAGCCCACCCAGACTTTAACGTTTAGCACGCCCTTGGCTTGACGACACCAGCTGCTGTGTCGAAGGATATCACCTTCACTTCTGATCAAATTCGCAAAGCCTGGCGTGCAGTAATTCTACACCATTATGAGGATAAGATCTACCGACGTACTCTGGGTACCCAGAACGCCTTTCCATCCATTACCTAGGTCAACCTCGCCAAAGACTTCCTTCTTCGGCAAGGATATAGACAAGCTAGCATACCGTGTCGCTATACCGAAGTTCGCCATAAAGGGAAAGAGGCTACTCAACCCCAGCCTGCCTATCGGGCACAAGTGCGTCTTCACCATCGTCAATGACGCAGATAATGATTTCGAGAAGATCGGCTAGGAGGACTTTACTCCATCGTCAATGTCCCACTCGCAGAAGTTTACCAAGGACAAAAACGTCAAAATAACACCAGCTCTCCGGTCGTGCGTTCCCCGAATTGTTGCGGCACATGTGGACGACCGCCCAGAGAGCAGGATGGAAGACCATCCCAACTTTGATCGATGGCGATGAAGCATGACACAAGCACGATTTATCAACTTGGATCAGAATCATCTATCTATAGTCTGCGGAATTAACTGGGAGAAACCAACACGAACACTCCTGGGCAGATATTTCCAAGCGGATTGTGCAGCCGATGATGGAATGGGAGGCTCAAACCCCGTCGGCGCCTTTGTCACTCAAGCTAACGCATGGGGCAAACGCATTATAATCCAGTGGTACACATCAATCCCTCAAGGAACTCGAGATGTGGAGACAAAGAATGCAAGATCGGCCCCCGGTTTATGTATAGCATCATCTTGTGACAGCATCCTTGCGTGTTCTGCATTCATTTCTTGTCGCTCAAAAGTCTTCTTCGGCGACATTCTCGCCCCATTATTGACCCTCGAGCCCTGGGACCAATTCATTCATCCACAATGGGGCAAGATTTCATTCTCTCATGATATTGTCGTGTTCAAGTATAATTCTTTCCATGTCATCTGTAGAAGCGACGGCACTTTATAGTATCTATCATAATGCGTTTTCATCCCTTGAACTTCTTCAGTCACAAGACCACACATGTTGGGTTTGGAATTACGTGCCCGCCGCCCTCAAAGTTCGCCTACCTCTTCCTGGAGGCCGGCAATGGCTACCTTGTAGCTCCCGTATTCATCGGTGCATTCGGCTTGCAGATATCTTTGTAGTTGAGATCATATGTTGAGTCCCGAAAGTAATGTATTGCCGAGGCATTGCATGCTGTCACCACTACGCTGAACCCTGGACCACAATTGAGACAGCGGACGGAGCTATGACATCGCGCCAGTCAATGAATCCGCATTGCAGTTATCCTGCCTTTTCAGCACGCCTGCCAAGCCTCGTCAAGCGTTCTGAGCCCTACAAGAAGGACGTAGATGAGGATAAGCAGTTCAGCCCCGATTACCCCTTTAATCCCATGGTCTGTCGAAGCATACGGAAATTGCTATTCGCAACTAGCGCTTTATTTGCTATAGGCCGTCGTTCTAAAGGGCCACACTAAGCCGGGACCAGGTAACGCGTCGATATCATGAGCTACAACGCGTTAGTTTCGTTGAGAAAGAGGTCTTCAGCTTCGAATAGCCACGAACAGATTTACGGCCAGTTGACCATATGCTATCCGTATTCTCCATCACGCGGCCCGCAATGGAAATCTGAAGAACTTCATATTATCAGGTGAAGATCAGCTCAAAGGAGATCCATGATGATGCCAATGGAGCTGTAAGAAGCGCAACTGGACGAATCTGCCATGAAATTGCTTATGTCTACGGCCATGATTCGGAACCACGAGGGAGAGGCAACGGTCGAAATTACGTTGAAGATTCACTTTTTGCAGGCGGTCCTACAGATAACCTACCGGAAGTTGCCACACCTTAGCGAAGAGGTTGGCAGGGACATTGTCCTTCACTTCAGCGAACAGCAAACTGTCGAGAGACGTGGGATAAGTCAAAAAGGCTTCGTTTGCGGAAGTTTACGAGACCAGCACCACGGAGATTCGTAATTGCCATGCTCTCGAAAGCATTCTCAATCTTGCCCCTTGCCTCTGTCAATTCCACGTAGTGGGTTCCAAAACAGCTGTGATGCTGGCACACAGCTAACTGAAATGGCCACTTTCATCTTCATAAGTGTATAAATGCGAGTACTTCGTTACGCGACTTACCCGTTGCTGATATACCCAACCCGAACCCGAGAAACTGCCAGACGCAGTTATGATATCTTCAAGGTGTGGTCATCACACCAATTCAACTCAATATGTTCTTCAACCTGTGTGTTGAAAAGCCAGGCTCCAAACGTTGAACTTCGCCATCACCTCCACGTGGGGCCACACTATGGAGAAAGCCATACTATCTCATCCTCCGAAGGATCGTCTTCTTAGACCTCAGCCTCTCAGAAGTCAACCAACTAGAGGCAGATCTGGCCTCCGGGCCCTGCACGGCGTACCCGAAGTCTAGGTCCTCTGAGAAGGATACTAATACTCAAATTCTTTCAGTACAGTCATGAATTGACGTTGAAGTGTCTCGGAGATGGCATCAGCCTCATCCGGTTGTGCTTTCTGTCTTGTTCGAGATGGCGAGTTCCCCGTTTCGACTTCAGTGCCCCAGGCAGTAGACGCCAGGTTGGACTTCGGCCGCGGCATGCCAGACCATTAGGTGACCTGTCGGTTCAGGCGAGGCATATCGAATCACCCGACGAGGGTGTAACGCATGGGTCCTGCGAGTAGTAAGAGTAAACTACGAAATTGGAGATTCGCAGGAATAATTGCTTGAGTTTGAAATGTCCTGAGTGCTTAGATATCTTCGACAAGAACAAAACGACGAAGTACACAAGAGTTTCGAATTGCAAGAAGTGATAAGATGGAATTATGGGAAGAGGAGGAAACCAGCATCTAGGTTATCCTCCGGGTCCTCTTATACCAGAAATTATCTAAACGACCACAGAATAAGTATGGGGACGACGTTGCCTCCAGTCGGCCTTCCTGCCCTGTTTGTGGGTAAGGTCAGAGTCTCCACGGACCTGGAGCCGTTTGAAGAACATCGCCCTTCCTGAGGACACCGACTCCTCGACAGCGATTCAAACAAACTAGTGGTCCGGCGGAACTCATAATCATCGAGCATCTTCCCGATCATCCATCACCTTTTATTATTCTCCTTCGCCATCTTCGACCAACGTCATACTTCATTGTAGCTGAAGTGCAGGTAATTTCATCTCACGTGGCCTTTTCCGTGGCGTCTCTTGTTTTAGTATTGAGAAGACTATCGAGCAAGCATTATGGCAAACAAACATTGTCCTCAAGGCCGATTTATCATCGAAATAACATTGCTAGATACTTTGGCAGCCCGCTTGAGAGGGCGATACGGTGTTCAAAAATAACACTGTTTCTTAGATCAGTGAGCCAGGCACTATGTGTTATATCACTATCTACGAAAGCCTTGGGACAAAGCGGACAAGAATCTGTACAGCTCTTGCATCTTCTTAACTCCATATTCATATATCTCACCTTATTAAACGCTGAGACGTCGAAACCAGACTCAGCCCCGGGCCCCGCAACGCAGTTGATCGGCTACGGCTACCAAGTCAAGGCAGCGGGTGTGTCAAAGACCAGTATTCACACACGCGTATGGGTTTCCACAGAAAGACATCATCGCCTCTATTTCCCGGCTCGTCCAGCTTTGCCATGTTTCAGGCGGAGAACCGAGGGGCGGCCACCTGACACACAAAGGAAGGCTCTAGACAAATCGGAATCCTAGAGTTATATTGCGTCGTCAAGTATTGAAACGACCACTTGACACTTGTAGGCGCCCCGCAATGCCCACTCAACCGCAAAGCCGAGGAGAAGAATTATGTTCTTCGTCTCAAGAAAAGAGCCAAAGCTCTCCAGATCGCTAAAGTGAAGTTTCACAGAAGCTCGGAGACAATACACTGCCGTTGAGAAGGTGTTCAAAGACAAGAGCCGGTGTACCTCTTGTCATCGCAACACTAAAGCTCGGGCCAAAGATGAGTATGGTCTGCTGGCAGATGACGAAGCAGCTCGCGATGATGAAGTTATGGTCACCTCTCTGTTGCTGAGTGCCTTCGGTGTCAACTATCGTGGTGCATGTCATCAAAGCCTCATCAAATGGCCCCAATCATGACACCCAGACGCAGGCAGTCGGTCGTCTCTGGCGCCCAGGTCAGAAGCACGCGGCACATTGGCGAATCCTGCAGGCTCAAGATAACTTAGATTCATTCCTGGAAGCACGGAATTTGACGAAGGCTCCGGTGGCTGCTCGTGTCAAAGAAGAAAAAAGTCAGACCGGATTACAAGAAGGAATCCATTTCCGAAATCCATGTCCTGGTCTCTGTATGACGATCAAGGAAACTATCAAGACGAGCGGGCCGGAGCAGAGCCCCGGGCCTCTAATAGATATAAGCTTTAGTGCTTGGTCTTCTTTCGCAGAGGAGGAAGTAAATGCGGTATAACATTTGCGTCTGCTCCGGAGCTCAAATGGCACCTCCGTCTTCACTGCTCTTGCAGTAACTATACGGCAAAGAATCTCCCACTGGGCGCAGGATCCAGGAAAGCCGCTCGACGGCTTGCGTTGACTTCGTTCGTGAAAGCTGAACGGGTCCCCAAAGTCCGAACTAATCAAGACTTCCACCTAAGCCAAAGATGGCGATGGGGGTTGGTTTCCAATAACGGGCGACGCTCTGGGTGGCAGAAAAAGATGTGCGACAGCCGCAGTTGGGCCTGGATTATGGCCGAGGCCGAAGCCGACTACTCTGCTCGTCTGTGGCATGAGCTTTCCGGTGCAAAGACACGGGCCCTTGATGAATACTCCTCGCCTAGGAGGTTGCTGATCTGCCTTCCAATGGGGAAGCGGAAAGAAAACGTGGGAACGGCCCGTTAGTCCCACCATTCATGCGAAGCGCCTTGGCCTTATAAAACGCAGATCGGGATCACCTCATCCAGGTGATATTGATTCAATACACCTTCTGACGCTTCATTTTCTGGGACTTGCATTCGAGAAGTAGCTTCGGATCAGGTCAAGTCACCCCGCAGCAGTCAAGTTGTCTTGCACCACTGCTACAGCTTTGGGCGCCGTGCCTGCCTAAAGAGTGTGTCCCACTGTAGACATTTCTCCTCTTCATCCTTCGATAGATACACTTTTGTGGCGATGGAGAGCGGGACCTAGCACTTGACGACCAGCGCCAGTGTTTGCTGTGGAAGGCGAAGAGAGTTGGCATGACCCGCTGCAGTCTCAACGAACCTCAGGAAGGTTCTGCCTCGAGGCTAGAGAGAATCGTGTCACTGCATCGTTGACATTCATCCTCGAGCACAGCGGGCACGCCTGCCAGTTTCTCTGGCAATCGCCTAGTATGCCAGAAGACTCCAGGCATGAGTTTCGATGGCGATACCTAATAACTTTGCCCCGGGTCCGTAAAGCTCGCCTACCTAGAGCCTTGTGCCCATTATCTTAATGATGATCGATCCTGCTGGAAACTTTCGACAGGTCATTCAGAGAAGCCACTTCAACAGTATGCTGTGCCTGAAGCAACAAGGCAGATGGACTTGGAACTTGTCGGAAAAAGCAAACTCGACCATTTCAACCCTTAGATCGAAGGCGGAAACTAAAAAAGAAAAGTCCCGGGCCCCTGGTGACCTCAAACTTGATGGTCGTTCGCAGAGCCAGAGTGGAAAACCAATCGTAGAGTATGGACATCCCCCATCGTAAGGGGCAGCCACATTTGGGGAAATTTGATTCCACCAATCACCTAGCTGTGCAATTCTCTAGGGCCTACATTTGATATTTATTTCTCTTTTGTTTCTGGCAGGCTTCATGGCGTTGATGTTGTTCTGCGCGAGGGAATATGCGTCGGAACAGTGGGGAGGGGAGGCATCAATGGGTGCAGTCGCGAGAGACCTCCTCCTCGCGGTAAGGTGGAAAACAGGTAACAACGATGTTCACCTTTGGTTCCAATACCGCGAGACTTCATCTCATTTCATGTGCACATTGACGCATAATTATACACCCCGGGACCTGTTACTGGATTCGCCACCCTCATATGTGAGACTGTGGCATCTTCCGTCCCCATCTATGACCTATTCAGACCCGTACGGCTCGGATAGAACTGATGGTAGTTTATAATTCGGCCGCTGAGAACCACCATTGGAATTGAAGGGCCTCCGCATCAAGATCCGCGACAAAACGAGGGAATTATGTCTCTGTCCGGGGGCCGACAAGTACAATTGCGAAGAGACGTTCACGACGTACTCTTATGCAAAGCACCATGCAGACCAAAAACATATAGCTTTTGGGTATTTTGTAGAGAAGAGCGGGGACGACAACGGGTGGAGGTTAACTTGAGGCTACATAGAACGGCAAAAAGAGTAAAGGAAGGGGAAATACAGTACACGTCACCGAAGCAAAGAAACTAAGAAAGACCAAGTATATTTACTTAGAACAACGTAGTTGCGTTACACTACGCTCAAATATAGAGAATTAATGTCCCCATATATCCAACAGTATCCAGAAACATGAAGCTCGCTCCCACACGTCATGCTGCATCAATCGCGCAAATGGCCATGACAGGGATCGCGGCCGTCTTCGAATCACCAATTGCCATAATTTGTTGAAATCAATCTTGACCACACGCATGGTATTACCGGGTCTCGTGAAACGACATTCTGAATTTCAATACAGAACGTCTTCATGCTTCTCTTGCCTACTAGGCTAACAACGATCCATGGTCAAAACTGTGACCTGCCTGTTCGTTTCTCATAGAGCAAGAAGAGCGCCAGTGACTGCATAGGCTGTTGGTTGTTCTGTACAGTCAATTTTCGGTATCCGTCGGCGCTATTATTCACTGCAATCTTAACCCCTCTGAAGGCGAGTATTGTCAAGAATGCTAACCAATGAATGAGCGGATGGGTTCACCTGGACCGCTGAATGATACTATGCATGCTACACTGCAATCTTAACGCCCCCCGAGCAGATGTATGCGACTATTCGCACCAATGACAAGCCGGGATATTGACGCGTCTTGCGCATCACCTTCGCGTCGAAATTCACTGCATTTTAAGCGCCCCCTGATCTCTTTCATGAAGCCGAGAGTCTCATGTCCTCAGCTTTAGAGTAAGAACATCACTAAGCACGTCCCATCTTCGAGAGACTTCAAGTAGAAGCTTTGTCGTCCAGGTTGTCGCATCAAACACATCCCTAAATTAGGAATTAAAATCTCTTGAAAACTACTAGGCATCGTGCCCGTTTCCCAGAGTCACTCCCAAAGTGACCATAGATATAGATACTAATATCTATACTAACGCAAAGTCTCAGGGCTAGGAAGGAAACCCGATTGTCTTGCACACATCCTCGAGGAGCACGCATGTCTTGGCCGTATCCGCCCCCGCGTTCCCGTTGTCCATATTCTGTCAACACGCAGTCCCGCGAGCTTCATTGCAATTTTGACTTCTCTCCAGAGGGCTCGCCCTCCACACCAGCGGTTGGCAAATGCATGGTAAGGTAATTGGGTATTCCTTCTGCAGACTAAGCCGCCCGACGCTCGAGATGCATTTCACCCAGCCGAGCACTGCAACTTTAGTCCCTCCCGAGGGGAGCTGACCAGTGAAAGAGCGGAAGTTTCATGCATCGCGATCTCGAAGATTTCCTGCACTGGCGTCTTCAACAAGGAGCTTACCAATTAATGAATGGGGCTTTGCACACTGCGATTTGAAGTTCTCACGAGAGAGACCCTGCCCTGGTAGTCGACTGATAATTACATCACCTTTCAACGTGACCATTGGATCTCAAAATGCTGCTGCACTCATTACTGCGCTGTTAAACCGGACCGAGAAACGTCCTTACGTTTTCACCGATCAGCCGGAAAATCATCTTCAGACTGCCGGATTCTATGCGGCACTTCGTCGTCATACCAACGCGGCGTTCGGCGTACACTTCAAATCGAAGAAGAGGGGGCCTCCTTTCGTTGCCATACGAGGAGTCCCTGAAATGGATGCTTTAGATCCTAGTGGGGATGCCAACTCACATGTCCATCGAAAGTGTTCACACAGAGCCTCCGGTCTTCACTGCATTCTTAATGTCTCCTGAGGGGAGTTGTCTCTTGGTTGTTGACCAATCAGTCCAGTGTATACTATCAATCAGGAGGGTGGTTCCATTCGTTGTCCAATGAGGAGCTCCTGAAATGGACGCTTGCAGCTGGAGTTTTAGTGGCATAGTCAAGTGCCAACTCACTCACTCATTCCACTTGCAACGGCAAATGACAAGGGTTTTCACTGCATTTTTAACGTCCCCTGAGGGGAGCTTTTTCTTGATGACTGACCGTCAAGCGGTTTGGCCTGCTGTTGCTGTGCTTGCAAGAGTTGACGCCCACGTCACTGCAATCTTAAATCTTCCTCATGGTGTCGGACACACGCTGTCTTGTTAAGGTGGCTTTAACTTCGCCATCTGCGCAGGCGTGCCTGATGAAGGAGCATACTTTGCTATCTTTGAAGACATCATGATATTCCAGGTCAGAAAGATACACTTCAGCCATAAAACTTAAGTAACAAATGTCGAGCCTGTTCCCTACCTACCTATGTAATCATTCCTCCAGGCATCATCCTTCAGCCACATCGGCCACTCAATCTCGCCCTGGGTCGCCTTCTCCTTCTCTGGCGAAATTGCCGGTTGGTGCTCATATGTGCAGGGCTTACACGTGGGCCCATGATAAAGCATTTACGCACATTTCTAACGGCACCCCGATGAATTTCTCCAACAAAAGCGGTCCTGCGCGGGCCTTTTACAAGCCTACACTGCATTTTTAACCACTCGCGAGGGAAGAAGTCCCAACAGGTGTTGTCCACCAATCACCGAGTCACTTTCACTGCATTTTAAGCTCCCGCTGACGAAGCCAGAAGACGGAAGCTTTCGCCATAGGAGAAAACATTATAATGTGGAGAGAGAAATTTGGAACAATGTTGAAATAGTGCGTGCTGTATGTAGCCCTCCAGAATATTATGGTATGAAAAGTCGAGAGCGAACAGCCGTCAAACACCCTAAGCGCCATGCCCGTTTCCCATATAATCATTCCCAAAGGTATCATAAGTCAGCCTCCTCAACCTCTCAATCTCATTCTCAGTCGCTTTCTTCGTCCCCTTCAACTCAAACCCGTCATCCCCGAGAACGTCAACCGTAAATACCCGCGTCCCATCCCGCTTCTGGAACCATCCCATCTGAAAATTCACATTGGACATATGCCCGTGGAGCTCCTCCTTCAATAGCATGTGCGTCCCCGACGGTAGGTGGTCCGCGGCGTTGGAACCCCGTAGGAGACCGATCATGCTCTCGATGCTGCTGAAGCCCTCGGGCGCTAAGCCCCTGGTGCCCATATTGAACACACTCTCCCGAGATTTGAAGAGAATGGCAGCAAAGTTGACGACGCCTGCAAAGCACAGGATCGCGACGATGATGTATGTGATCATTGGACTCTGCTTCAGTCGACGTCGACCTGTGTCGATGACGACGGCGTCAATGTCCGGGAGGGCTCCTGGCGCGCCAGACGCTGTCGAGTCTTCCTCGAGCCCCAGACGGCCCTCGACGTTCAATAGCTGGCCCTGGATAAAGCTGTACTTGTGATTCAGGCGCCTTAAAAGCTCTCCCACCTCCAAATCCCCTGCCCATGGCTTGACATATGATTGTATTTCGTTTTTCATCACGTCCGCCAGGGTATCGTTGAGTTCCACCCGGCTTAGCCCCGCCTCCAATGGAAGATCGATCGGGGGATCCCAGGTCCGCATGGTAGAAGGGTCGGTGATTGGCGGGTTATCCGCGTCGATGATGAACTCCCCATCTACATTGATCAAGTTCACCTCGGTATCGACTTTGGCGACGGTGTAATTGCACTTCCAGATCTCCAGGAACTCGAACCCTTTTATCATCGCCGAGTACTTGCCCCAATAGTACGTATGCGTCCTGACAGGAAAGTACTGTTCATCCGTGAAGCCGCTTTCCGCTCGAAGGTTGCAGACGCCGATGGTCTCTCGAAGGTTCTCGTGGGACCTCATGATCCCAGCGAAGTAATCGCCGACAATCCCCGCGTCGGACATCAGGTTGAAAACATTTGTCATGTTGGCGCTTGTCTGCTTGGAATTGCTGCAGGTAAAGGGCTCGGTTACCGTTGTCTGATAGTAATCCAGCCCGCTTTCTGACATGTTGTTCTTCAAGATGAAAGAGTATTGGTCGTCGGGCAGCTTCTCGCAGTTTGACTGAGTTTGCGCGGCTGGAACGGTTATTTTCAGCGTCTTGTTTTGCGCATCTTCAATACCGTCCAGACCGCCAAGAATTGGAAATACGAGACCGCCAAAGGTGTTGCGAGAGGAGCTGAAGTTGGTGCTCTCCGCTCGGCTCAGAAGACCAGCCAAGGCCATCCTGGTGACAGAGTACTGAGCACTGTTGTTATCCGCTGCGCCCGGTTGAGTTCCGAACCAGGTTTGCTGCGTCAGTTGGAGGTTTGTCTGCTCTGGCACCGTCTCCACAGTGAAGAGGACGGCAAGCAGAGTTGTCAAGAAACCGCAAATAATAGCCAGGGTCTGCGCAAGCGTCAATGCCCAGATGCGACGGCGGAAAGAGTGGTAAAGTGCCCGAATTCCAAGCATGTCGAGTAAGGAGCAGTCGACCTCCTCCACGCTGCATGATCGAGAAGACAGACATGAAAGGAGTGCGAGGTTCCGATAAATATGATCGCATGAGCTAACATATCCAGAAACAATAAGGGCGACTGTAGCTGGTAGCGAAGTCCAAAGGAGGTGCCAGTAGCCGTCTTCATTCACATCGATGAATCCGTTAGATGTTTCGGACAGACGCAGTGTGTAGATGAGACCGGCTGCAAGGATGGCGACGAAGATGACGAAGGGCGCCCGAATCCAAAGCCTGAGAGCCGTCGGAGTGAATCTGCACCGTCTCCATACGGCTGAGATGTCGATAAGCGCCGAGGATTCAACGCCTTCGACGAATTTTGGATGATCCCGGAAGAAGATGAGATTGCCCACCATAGTTGCGGGGTCTCGATGCCAGACAGCCATACGACGCCTGAAGCGTATGGCAACCAAGAAGGCGATGCAAGTACTCAGCGCGGATAGTACGATCATGACCACGCACACCAATTGGTTGACAATCAACTTGTCAGTGCTCTCCAGGAAAGCCCCATTATGCTTGAAATTGTCGGGTTCACGAAGAAGATAGTGCCCCAAGAAGGGACCTAGCGTCTGCGTCAGGTTCTTTACAGAGTCGTATAAGTTGTCCGTGGTGATCAAGCTGGCATCTCCTGAGTCGTAGTCATAACCCCAGAATAACTGGTTTGCTTTGAGGGGTCCGGCCGTGTTCGTTTTGTATGTGTCGGGCACAAAATGTCCTCCCATGTTTTCTGGGATCGACTTGTAGAGCAGCTTCCACGTGTCTGCCGCGACGATAGTCTTTGGCTGGTCGTCTAGCACGGTGATCTTTGGTATGATGCCGTCGTCCACGACCTCGACTTTTGATAACCAGGCAGTCGGCGAGCACAGTACAGCAGCGCCGTCCGTGAGGTACATTCTTGAGGAGTTGGTTGCCGATCTGTCGAAGCGACCCATCCAGAAGACGAACTGCGGACTTTGGTCGGGCAGGTTGCGACATGGTCGTCTGGGAGAAAGAGTCTCGTTTACGGAGCCCCAGGCCTCCCAAGAGCGGCCACTGTGGATGCTTGGCTGCGGAACCTCGTAGTTGATGACCGGTATCTCAGCATCGCAGCCTTCGAACGTGAGATTCACACCAACGGTGGTGACGGTATCTCCATCCTTTCCTTCACTATATGTTGTGTTCCATGTTGAGTGGCTCTGCATCTTCAAGCACTGTATGTCCGAGAAAAAGGCATCCACAACAGCCGTCATTGGTGACTCAGAGGTTCCTCTGGCAGTACCGTTCACTTCCCGGAATGTCTGGTACGCGGCTGTTTTGCTGACCCCAAAGGGATACAGCATGTCGAAATCCTTCATCGCTCGAGCCGCATAGTAAGGTGTGGTGTCGTCGGTGTCATCTAGATAGCCCACGTTGAAGGAGTCGAGGACATCCGTGGTGATATTGCTTGGTATCTCAACCGTCGTAAGGCCATACAGCGCAGGTGCCATGATGATTTGGGCTTTGAGAATAAAACCAATCGTCGTGGTCAGAAACACAAGATAGTGTTTGTGCTGCAGAGACTGAATCAGGGCCACGAATGACGACATCGCTGTGTAGTCGAGCGCGTAGCCGTCTTTGCCCAGGGGCATGTTTTGGCGCATTGCAATCCACGGCATATACCGCATAGCCTGCAGTTCCACTCGTGCCCATAAAACAGCAAGAAGGGCGATAGCTTGCCGAAAGTTAGTTTTCCGAACAACGTACTGAGGTGCTGGTGATGAGACGCTTACCTGCAACGGGCCCGATTCGCCAGACGTAGACCAAATTCGCCTGAGTCTTGACGAGGCCATCATGTTGATTGCTATACCGCATCATGAACACCAGGCCCGCCGTCATGAGGAGGAAGAAGACGGCAAAGGTACCGACAGACTGAGGTCGCAGCCATTTGGGTCTCCAGGTTACGCTGCGGTGAAGTTTGCCCTTCTCGGCTTCGTTTCCATCACTGACACTAATGGCACGAGTCCTCGGCTCATCGTATTTCGTCTCGGGCAGCTTCTCGCTGTTCTGTCCAGGCGGACTCGCCGGCGATCCCTTTGGTGATTCTTGGCGAAGGACAGTGAACTGTTCCTCGTCACCTGTTCCGTACTCCCTCGTCGGCGGCCTCGAGTATGTGTCGATGGTCAGGCCGTGTGTCGACTGGGCAAAGACGGCCAACTCCTCCGCAGTCGGTACGACCGTCTTCGCGATTGGTTTTCGAGGGATCGAGTATCTCTTGACTGTGTTCCCACTCAAGGCTCGGTGCCTGGCGGCGATTGTATCCATGATCCTAGCTCCGCAATCTCGACCGTTGGCGGGAACGAAGGATTTCCATCTGGCAGATGAGACAAGAAGGCACAGCAACAGTTTTCGTTTCTTTTGGTGGCACAGCGTCCCGCGCCGGAGGAGCGGCTAAGAATCTTTTGTAGCATGCCGGCGGCCTGTTCCTGCAGCAAGGCTAGATGGAGTCGAGTCGTTCGTGTGGGTGGACCTCTTGCGCGAGAGATAATTAAGCGCCCGCGATCAGGTTTGAAACGCAGTTTGGGGGCTGTGATGATGGAACAGAGAACCAACACACAGTGCGGCCAGGCAGTGGCCCGCTCTCCGTGGGACAGCTGCAAGGCTGGGTGCATGCAGTGACAGGGGCTAAATGCTACTCGATGCTGGTGTTGCAGGGGATCTGTACGAGACGATGAGGCAGGTGAGCGGCGCAGTCAGAAAATAGTGAGAGCTGAGTTGTTGGTGCACAGTGCCTGAAGACGATGTCGCGACATTGACGAAAGAGGAATGGGCCGGCCCCGACGATCGGATGCTGTGCTGGGTGGGCAAGGCTGGTGAAGCGAAATGAGAGGAAATGTTTGGGGACTTTGCAGCCTGGACAAACAAGGTTTGTGAGAGTGGTTGGAGCATCCGTTGCCTAGATGGCTACGACCTGCCCGGTTGGGGTGGGCAGGCTGACAGCGGAGATTGGATCGGGAAAGCGCAGACTTTTACGAGGCGAGTCGCGATGTTTTGTTGAGGAAGGAGGGATGAATGATAGCACTCGCCATGCAGGAAGGCGCGACCAACCTAAGCCAATGTTTCTGACAGCAGGCACGGTGCGGGCCGAAGCCCGGGCATCCACCAGCCCGGCGATACGGATTCTACGGCGTGTGCAGCGCGGCGTCACGGCCCCACCTGGGAGACCGCTTTCCAGGTGAAGGGTAAGGCACTCCCAGCTGCTGCCGCTGGGCCAGAGGGCAGTGCGACGATCTCATCGGCGCATGAGGTGGCATCTGGGCAGAACTGCCAAGTACGTAGAGACGACTCGAGTCTGGTCTCACAGCGGATGAACGGTTTTCATTGCCTGTTTCTCCGAGGTAAGCATGCGGCGCAGCGGCTGCGGTGGAGGGAGCCCGCATGACCTGAGCAAGCACACAGAGCACTCCACAAAGCTGGTGTCGGATCTGGCAGTGACATGTTCCGTTTCTACTGCGTACATAGTATGCCTTGCCTAGATGATCATTGAAAGCAAGCCATCAGTCGGAAAAAAGGGCAACAAACAATGTCGATGCCAACCCAGCCGAATTCCCCATCGCCAGTCGAGCTAATTTGACTGCTGCAATACCCCTCGTCCATCACAGCATCATCCTTCCACTTTTTCCCAGTAACCAGGCCTGGGCCGGCCTTACAGTGGACTCGTGCAGTGGACCAACGGCGCAGTGCAGCGGGCCCCCATCCAAAGGCCCCCTCAAGGGCGTGATGGGGTAAACAGCAGCTTAATGGGCTCTAGCTTGCCGGTTCGCGAGGGCCGCCAACCGGCAGGGGCGGCGCCACCCAATTTGAAGCCGGCGATAAGGACACGTGGAGCGCCGATAAGACACGCGACCGGGTCTCAGCGCTTAACAATAAAACCTGGCCGCCACTTTTTTCTTTTTTGTGTGTTTCTCGTCGGATTGATTGACTGCTTATTGCGCCTTCTTAAGAAGTTCTTTATCTGCAGCGCCAGGACATGGTGTTGCATAATTTGGGTAATCAACATTAACCATAATCCCCAAGCGCGGCATTGACGGCAGACCTGGTCGGTGGTCACTTGCACTTTCCCGTCCAGCTTTCCACCCTTACCCTTCCTTCACTTTCCTCGTCATCTGATCTGGTCTGGTCTGGTCAGTGGTCACATCATCAGCTGGACCTTTACTTTAGCTGGATTCAATCAGCAGGCCCCCATCCATTGTGTGTCGCAGCTGCCAGCCCGCCCCCATCCGTTCGTCTCTCTGGCCCCAGCCCAGCCCTCCT